>LT642603.1:0-13865 GCA_900128585.1 Stramenopiles sp. TOSAG23-3 | reverse complement strand
GATGAAGCTTGGGAATCTGCCAAAAAGCAGTACGAACTGAGGATTGACAAAGTAGAAACGGACATAACCGCGACACTGACCGATCTGCTTGCATCGGCGAAGACCGGCGACGAAAAGTTTCGAGTATTTTCGAAATTTAATGCTCTCTTCTTTCGTCAGCGCATCCGCGGGGCTATCCAACAGCACCAAACCGATTTAATTCAAACCGTGAAAGACGATATCAATGCCTTGCAACAGAAGTTCAAACGTCACTACTCGGCAAGTGAGACTGAGCGCATGAGCGGCCTGCGAGATCTGCCTCCAATGTCTGCAAAAATAATTTGGGCAAAGCAAATCGAACGGCAGTTGGACCTTTACATTCAGAGAGTTGAAGCGGTATTGGGGTCAGGCTGGGAAACACACGCTGATGGCCGCCTGTTAAAATCTACGTGCGACGGGTTCAAACGCAAGCTGGACACCCAGCCTATTTTCAACGATTGGCTCGAGAGAATTAAAGTCTCGTCCAATTTGGAAGTTGGTGGGCGTATATTTGATGTCATTAAATTAAGCTCGGGCGGATCTTCCAAGAACCTTGAATTGTGTGTCAGCTTCAACAAAGAGATCATTACGCTCTTTAAAGAAGTTCGTAACCTGTCCTGGCTAGCAACGGATCACTACGGTTTCCGGGTCCCGTACACAGTTAAAATTATGTCAGATGAGGCGAAAGAGCGATATCCGTATGCCATGGCCCTAACAGAGACGTTACGGACGTATAAACAAATTTCCAAGAGAATGAGCGCCGATATAGTCGTGCTTACAGCCAAAATAAAGAAATCAGTCCAGGTGACACTGGCAAAAGCATTCAATAAACATATCAAATGGGACTCGGAATCTTTAGAAGAGTACGTTAAGGATTTGTCCAAGCAGATATATGCCCTACAGGATCAAGTCTCCGATTTACTAGTAAAAGATAAGGCCATACAGAGTCAGCTTACGGCGCTCGATCAGTGTCCATTCGGCCATGATGACTTCGGGACGGTTTTGGCGAAAATACAGGAATACATCGACGAAATGAACCTTGCAGAATACTCTAACTTGGCTAGTTGGACCGAAAGCCTCGATAAAAAGGTCGAAAAAATTCTTTTATCACGATTAGAAATTGCGATAGAGGGGTGGGTACTTTCCTACAAAGAGGAGAATAATCGGCTAAGAACAGCCTCTCAAGACTCTAACGATGACCTAAATGCTCCTGCTCAGGATGCTCGGAGTCAAAGCATAACGTCTCAAATGAAGATTTTTAAGGAGCAAAAAGCATTTATCGAACTAGAAATAATCCTGCGGAATCGAATTTTGCAAGTAAGCCCAGCATTAGAGGTCGGTAGATCTGAGTGGATGGCCCAATTTCAGAATGTTTTGAGGGCAGTAGTGTCCCAAAGGCGTATTAAAAGCAACATATATGACGATGCGTTCCGCAGTACATCGGACCGAAGAAATGAGTTGGATGCAGTTGAGCGGACAAAAAAAAACATCTACTACTCGTTGCTGCAGAGGGTAAATAAAAGCCTTTTCCACCAGGTGTATGAAATAATTGAATTGTCCATGGCTTCGCTGAGGGAATATGTTAACGTTTGGCTCCGATACCAGGCCCTGTGGGATCTTCACCCGGAGCAAGTGGTGGAAAAAATGGGTGATTCGATTGAAAAGTGGCATCAAGTCCTAGTAGAAATGAAGGAGGCCCGCTCAACTTTCGATAACTCAGAAACGGAAAAGGTCATTGGTTCCCTCGTCATAAATTACCAAAGCGTTCAATCAAAGGTTGGTGACAAATACGATGCATGGCATCAAGATATGCTCTCTCGCTTCGGTCGTATTTTGGGGAAAAAGATGTCAGAATTTCACAAGAAGCTGCTGAGTTCCCGTACTCAGTTGGAGCAAAAAAGTTTAGACGCCGATACGAAAGAAGTAGTCTCTTTTGTGACTATGGTAAGAGGAGTCCAGAGAGATTTCGACGATTTGGAGCGCGAACTGAATATGTTTAGGGCTAGCCAGAAGCTTTTGGCTGCCCAAAGATTTCGTTTCCCTGAAGACTGGTTGTACATTGACAATATAGAAGGGGAATGGGACGCGTTTCAACAAATCCTATCCAGGAAGGTTGAGGTTATGGACTCCCAGGTACCACAGCTGCAAAAACGAATTCTTGACGAAGACCGACGGATTGAGACTCGTATTAAAGACACAGAAACGGACTGGAAAAATGAGCGCAATGAACGGCTGCTTGTTTCCACAGATCCTTCGGAAGCCCTTAGGACTCTCGGTTCATTCGATCTGCGTCTCAAAGCACTGCAAGAAGACTATCAAAATATTCGTAGCGCGATTGAGGCACTAGGTTTGGATTCACCGCGTGACGTACGTGTGGAACCGATGGTAGCTGAGTTAAAAGGGTTTAAGGAAGTCTGGTCTGCCCTCGGTGACATATGGGGAGAGGTTGACGTTGTCAAAGAAATGCAGTGGACAGCGTTTGTTCCTCGAAAGTGTAGGTCCTCGCTTGATGCAATCAAGAAAAAAATGGACATAATGCCCGGGCGCATTCAACAGTACGAAGCGTACCGGCACTTGTACACCATGATCACTAATTACAAGAGCGTATGTTTGCTACTTACGGAAGTTAAGTCAGACGCCGTAAAGGATAGGCATTGGAAGCTGATCATCAAAATTCTTACGTTGGATGTTGCATCTCCCAACCGTTTGGTCTTAGGGCAACTTCTGGATTCTCCGCTGAAAAAAAAGGAGACTGCCATCAAAGACATTATACGAACCGCACAGGGGGAAATGGCGTTGGAAGAATTTTTGAAAGAATTGAAAGAATATTGGAGCACTAACCAGCTTGAATTGGTCAACTACCAGAATAAATGTAGGTTAGTAAAGGGCTGGGATGATTTGTTTTCCAAGTTGGATGATAATCTGAGTGCGCTTTCATCCATGAAGCAGAGCCCTTACTATAAGGTTTTTCAGGATGAAGCAAAGTCGTGGGAAGAAAAATTAGAAAAAGTAAGGCTAATTTTTGACGTTTGGATTGACGTCCAGCGACGGTGGGTTTACTTGGAAGGAATATTTTACGGCAGCGCAGATATTAAGCTACAGCTTCCAAACGAGTACACGCGATTTCGTTCAATTGACTTAGAGTTTGTGAAGTTAACACAGGAGGTTAGTCGAAAACCCGAAGTACTTGACGTTGTAGCAATCCCCAACTTACAGCGCCAACTAGACCATCTACTGAAACTACTGAACAATGTACAAAAGGCGCTCGGGGAGTACCTGGAACGGCAGAGGGCCAGCTTTCCCCGATTTTATTTTTGTGGAGATGAAGACTTGCTGGAAATTATCGGTAATGGCAAAGAACCGGTTAAAATTTTGAAACATATTGGGAAAATGTTTGCGGGTATCACTACTTTGCAATTAGATGGAGATGACAAGAGAACCGTGTCTGGAATGCTGTCAAAGGAGGGAGAGCTTGTCGGCATGAAAAATCCGATCGTAATCCAACCCAAGACAATTGTTAACGACTACCTTAGATCAGTCGAGGAGGTCATGCGATTCACTTTAGCGTCTCTTCTGGATGAATCTTTTGGTTATTTGGGTGAAAAAGAGGAAACTGTAGAAATGGAAAAGTATATGGAATGGGTTCACAAATTTCCTGCTCAGATTATAATTTTGTCGGCCCAAGTGCAATGGTCCATTTCCGTAGAAAAGAGTATATCCAGTCTCGGCGCATGCCTAAAACGTATTGAATTTGTACTAGAAAAGCTGTCAGAAAAGGTTCTCGGTAATGTGAAGTCTGATCGGCGGAAAAAATATGAACAATTAATTACAGAATTGGTGCATCAGAGGGATACCACACGAGCCCTGAACAAAGGGAACGCCAAAGACACGGAAGAGTTTCAATGGCTTGCGCAGCTCCGCTACTACTATTTTGCTAATGAAGAAAACATTCTCAGAAGGTTGAATGTTCGTTGTGCAAACTCCACCTTTTTTTACGGCTTTGAATATTTGGGTGTTGGTGAACGACTTGTGCAGACACCTCTCACTGATCGTTGCTACTTGACTCTAACCCAGGCTCTGAGCTATCGTCTTGGGGGCAACCCGTTCGGGCCAGCTGGAACTGGTAAAACCGAGTCCGTAAAAGCCTTGGGGGCCCAGCTTGGTCGGTTCGTACTTGTATTTAACTGCGACGAAAGCTTCGATTTTCAAGCAATGGGGCGAATTTTTGTTGGTCTGTGCCAAGTTGGGGCTTGGGGCTGTTTTGACGAGTTCAATCGCCTTGAAGAAAGGATGCTGTCCGCTGTTTCCCAGCAAATATTAGCGATTCAAACTGGTCTTCAAGAACATGCTCGTGATATTCAACTACTAGGACGTAGTGTCTCTCTGCATCAAGATGTCGGCATTTTCGTCACTATGAATCCTGGCTACGCTGGGCGATCAAACTTACCCGACAACCTGAAGCTTTTGTTCCGTGGTTGTGCGATGATGAAGCCTGACTTTACGCTGATTGCTGAGGTGATCATGTTTTCTCAAGGCTTTAAACAAGCCGAAAGTATTGCAAGTAAGGTTGTCTTGCTCTTTGACTTGTGCCTGGACCAATTATCCAAACAGCCGCATTATGACTTCGGCTTGAGGGCACTAAAAAGTGTCCTTGTAAGCGCTGGGGACTTGAAACGGGAACAATTAGATAGCGACGAAGTTAATGTCATGATTCAAAGTGCACTGGAGACTGTCATTCCAAAGCTCATTGCCGAAGACATTAAAGTTTTCAAATCTTTGTTAGAGGGGGTGTTCCCCGGGGCCTCTTTGGAGGCATTTCAAAACCAGAGTTTAACCGCAAAACTAGAAGAGCTTTGTGCCGCAAAGAACTTGGAAAATTCTCCGCTGTGGATCACTAAAATTCTTCAATTGTATCAAGTGCAGAACATGCGTCACGGGGTCATGATGGTTGGACCAACAGGTGTGGGTAAAAGCTCGGCTTGGGCTGTTCTACTTGAGGCCATGACAGCCATGGATGGAATCAAAGGAGAATCATACGTAATCGATGCCAAAGCACTGAACAGTAAAGATGAACTGTACGGGTCTCTTGATCAAACAACTTACGAATGGAGTGATGGAGTGTTTACCTCCATTTTGCGTGCTATTTTGAGCAACGTTCGTGGCGAATCTTCAAAAAGACATTGGATTGTGTTTGACGGAGATGTGGATCCGGAGTGGGCCGAAAATTTGAATTCGGTGCTCGATGATAACAAGATTCTAACCTTACCGAATGGTGAACGCTTGCCGATTCCTTCAAACGTACGAATAATGTTTGAGACGGAGACCCTTCGGTATGCCACTCTCGCAACTGTTAGTCGGTGTGGTATGGTATGGTTTAGCGAGGGTACTGTGAATGCCTCCATGATGATCAAGAAATACGTACGATCTTCAAGTTTAGACCTAGACTTCATGAAAGACTGTTTCGAAGATGGTGGTATAATTGAGATATTGCTGGAGCATAGCATGGAAATGGTTCACGTCATGGAACCTACCCGTATACGACTTTTGCATTCTATGATGGTTCTGTTGTCTCACGGACAAGATCTAGTTCAAGAGTACAATGATACTCATGTTGACTTTCCGATGGAAATTGAGCATAGAAATAACTTTCTTCAAAAGTGGCTGCTCTTTGCAATGCTTTGGGGGTTCGGGGGTTCCCTGAATCAGGAATCTCGAACAAAGTTTGCACAAGAAGCTGCATTGCGTTGGCATGGCAATTTGCCAACGTTAAAGGAGGAAGAAACTCTTTTAGACTATGAAGTAAATATTGAAGATGGCGAGTGGAGACCCTGGAAATCTAGCGTCCCTTTGATGGACATTGAAAGTCACAAAGTATTGTCCACTGATGTTGTTATTCCAACTGTTGACACTGTTCGTCACGTTCAAGTATTGCAAAGTTGGCTTTCGAAGCACGTACCACTCATTCTCTGCGGTCCGCCGGGCTCTGGGAAAACCATGACACTGACGTCTGTTTTGCAAGCAATGCCAGACTTAATGTTAGCTGCGCTGAACTTTTCCAGTGGCACAACTCCAGATTTGATTCTGAAAACGTTTCACCAATACTGTGATTATCGTTCAACCCGTGACGGAGTTGTCCTTAGTCCGACCGCTCCAGGAAAGTGGCTAGTAATATTCTGCGACGAAATCAACTTGCCTGTCAATGATGTCTACGGAACCCAACGTGTGATCACTTTTCTGCGCCAATTGACTGAGCGCAAAGGGTTTTGGAGGGAAAAAACGAATGATTGGGTTTCCTTACAGCGCATACAATTCGTGGGAGCCTGTAACCCCCCTACAGACCCTGGTCGTGTGACCATGTCAAATCGCTGGTTACGGCATGCCCCCTTGGTCTTCGTTGATTTCCCTTCTCCAATGTCACTGGGTCAAATATACGGCACCTTTAGTCGTGCGCTGCTAAAATTACAGCCCAACTTACGGTCTTACAGCGCCCCTCTCACGGAAGCAATGGTTGAAACCTACGTCGAAAACCGTGCTTACTTCAAGCCTTCTGCACAGCCACATTACATTTACAGTCCAAGAGAGTTGAGTAGGTGGGTGCGAGCTCTTTATGAAGCTATCAAGGAGAATGCAGATATGGTCCTAGAGGATCTGGTCCGCATATGGCTTCATGAAGGGTTACGCTTGTTTGCTGATAGATTAACCACAGCTGAAGAGCAGGAATGGTGCTCGAAGAAACTTGATCAAATTGCAATGTCTCACTTTCCAGGAGCTGACCCCGAATGCATCGCTCGACCAATATTGTACTCTAATTGGCTCAGTAAAAGGTATCAAGAGGTAGAGGCGGACCCATTGCGACAGCACGTGGAAGCAAGACTTCGCACATTTTACGAAGAGGAATTGGATGTCAAACTGGTGGTATTCGATGAAGTTTTAGACCATGTTCTTCGCATCGATCGTGTTTTACGGCAGCCTCTGGGGCACTTGCTCCTTGTTGGCGAAAGTGGTGCAGGGAAAACTGTGCTATCTAAATTTTGTGCCTGGATGAACGGCTTAAGTATTTTCCAGATCAAGTTAACAAGAAAATATTCCATTGAAGATTTTGATGTTGATTTACGGAATATTATGAAGAGAGCTGGCTGTGAAGATGAGAAAATATGCTTTATATTTGACGAGTCAAATGTCCTCGACAGTGCTTTTCTGGAGCACATGAATGCGTTGCTTGCTAGTGGCGAGGTTCCGGGGCTGTTTGAAGACGATGAACTAAGCGCTTTAATGCAAGAAATGCGAGCGCGCACCAGCAGTATGGTTGATTCGGACGAGGAATTGTTCCGTCTTTTTACCAAAAATGTGCAAAACAATCTTCATATAGTTTTTACTATGAACCCGGCTGGCGGTGACTTCAAAAGCAGGTCTGCCACGTCCCCAGCTCTTTTCAATAGATGCGTTGTTGACTGGTTTGGAAACTGGTCGGTTACTGCTCTTGAGCATGTAGGCAGGGAACTTACCAAATTTGTGGATGTTGGAGATAACGACGAAGCAGTTGTTAAGTCCCTGGTAAAGTTTCACGAGATAGTGAGAGAAGAGAAAACAAAGATAGTCTCTCCGCGCGATTTCCTGGACTTTATTTCCCACATGATATCCATCTACGAAGAGAAGAGATCGGAGCTAGAAGAGGAGCAACGGCATTTGGCCATTGGTTTGGGGAAATTAAACGAAACAGCAGAAAATGTCGCTAAACTAAAAACGGGTCTCGCTGCAAAAGAGAGTGAGTTAGCAAAAAAAAACGCCCAGGCAAATGAGACTTTGCAACAAATGGTAAAGGACCAAAATGAAGCAGAGCGCCGAAAAACAGAATCTTTGAAGTTAAAGGCTGAACTTGATGAGAGAAATAAAGTGGTAGAAGAACGTAGGGTGGAAGCAGAGAGTGACCTTGCCAAAGCCGAGCCCGCTTTGCTGGAAGCTCAAGAAGCAGTCCGTAGCATCAAGAGAAGACACTTAGATGAGATGAAAGCTATGGGGAATCCGCCGCCTGCAGTCAAAATTACCCTAGAGGCAGTTATCTGCTTGGTTAGCGGAGAGTCTGACCCAAAGAAAGAAATTCCATGGGGTACCATTCGTGGTTACTTACGAGGTGGGTCCTTCATATCAAGTGTGGTTGATTTCCAGTCTGAAACTTTAATGACAGAGACCAGAGAGTTGGTGGAAAACAAGTTTCTGAAGAGAGATGGTTTCAATTTTGAGAAAGTTTCGAGAGCGAACAAAGCCTGCGGTCCACTCTACAAATGGCTTCGCTCACAAATAGAGTACGCGGCGATTGCGAATCGCGTGGCGCCTTTGAAAATGGAAGTGCAGAAGCTGGCCGAAGAGAACATGGAATTGACCAAGCGTGATGAGGAACTATCTGCGGAAATATCCACGCTGGAATCATCTATTGCCACTTACAAAGCCGAGTATGCGCAGCTAATTAAAGAAAGTGAAAAGATTAAAGGGGAGATGGAATCTGTGAAAAGCAAGTGCGACAGAGCTGAAACTTTACTCAAAAGCCTTTCGGAAGAGCAGGACCGATGGGAAGACGGCAGTACAACGTTTCAAACGCAGATGTCTACTCTTGTAGGAGATGTGCTGTTGGCAAGTGCCTTCTGTGTTTACTCTGGTTTTTTTGATCACCGCAAGCGCACAAACTTGATGCAATTCTGGGGAGATCAACTGGAAGATTCGGGGATTGCCGTCAAAGAAAATATTGAACTCACTGAATACCTGTCAAAGGGCAGCGAACGTCTGACATGGAAAGCGAACGGCCTTCCTGATGATTCCTTGTCCGTTGAAAATGGCATTATATTGCAAAGATTCGACCGATATCCTCTTATTATCGATCCTTCAGGACAAGCCTCGGAGTTCCTACTTCGCCAAAATAGCGACAGAAAAATCAAGACAACCTCTTTTCTCGATGCCGCATTCATGAAGCAATTAGAAAGTGCCCTTCGATTTGGCACTGCCTTGATGGTTCAAGATGTTGAAAATATTGACCCAGTATTGAATCCTGTGCTAAACCGGGAGTTTCAGAAGACAGGTGGACGTACCCTTGTCCGGCTGGGTGACCAAGAAATTGACTTTTCGCCGTCGTTTTTGATGTACATGACAACAAGAGATCCTTTTTTCAAGTTTTCCCCCGATGTAAGTAGCCGTGTGACCTTTGTCAACTTCACGGTGACTCCTGCCAGTTTGGAAAGTCAATGCCTAGGCAAAGTTTTAAAAGCTGAGAGGCCAGACATCGACAAGCAACGCTCAGATCTTTTGAAGTTGCAAGGCGAATACCAGGCAAGGCTTCGAGAACTTGAAAGCATCTTACTACAGAAAATAGCGAGCGTGGAAGGAACTATTCTAGATGATGACAAAGTAATATCAGCGCTTGAAATTTTGAAAACCGAAGCGAGAGAAATAGGCGAGAAGTCAGCGAATGCGGCAGAAGTCATGACGTCGGTAAACGAAGTCAGTTCATTTTATCAGCCTGTCGCGAACGCTTGCAGCACTTTGTATTTCTCAATAGAAGCGCTCGGGAAAATACATCACCTTTATCAATTTTCACTAATGTTCTTCTTGGGGGGGTTAGACAGCGTTTTAGCAGTCAGGGGCCATGAGAACCTAATGCTTGAAATACTAAAGAAGACCTACTCAAATACGTCTCGCGGAATGTTAAGTGAGGACAAGCTGACCCTTGCCGTGCGAGTAGCTCAAATTGTTAGCAATCCTGACGAAGACTTGTTTGACCTTTTGTTAAATTCTGGGGCAGCTCCGACCGAAGATTGTGAGGATAAATTGTTTCTTGAGATGATGACAGCGAGGAGAGACTGCCCTCACGAACTTCCAAAAGCTGCTGAAGCGTGGGTTGAGCAAGTCATGGGCGAAAATATCGTTCGAGGCAAAGAATTCGACTTGGCAACCGTTGTAGAAACTGAAAGCTCTGCAAAGACTCCTCTGCTTCTGTGCTCTCTTCCTGGGTACGATGCCAGTGGCAAGGTCTTGGAAATTGCCAAGAACAAGAAAATCAAGTCCCTTTCCATGGGCTCTGGGGATGGTTTCGCCCTCGCGGAGAAGTACGTGCTTACTGCTGCAAAAGATGGGTCTTGGGTGTTACTTCGTAACATACACTTGTGCCCTAAATTTGTTGTCCGCTTAGAAAAGCAACTCTATTCGCTGCGTCCATCTAAATCCTTCAGGTTGTTCTTGACGGCGGAAGTGAGTCCAAATATCCCCCAAAGTCTCATATTACTGTCACAAAGTTTTGTGTTTGAGCCACCGTCTGGAGTTAAGGCTAGTCTCTTGCGCAGCTTGCAGTCTGTGTCTGTAGAGCAGATGAACCATGCGCCAGCTGAGAGGAGTCGCGTATACTTTCTGCTTATGTGGTTTCATGCGGTCGTCCTTGAGCGCTTGCAGTACGTTCCAATAGGCTGGTCCAAAGCGCACGAGTTTTCGTCTTCGGACCAAGTATGTGGAATGAAAGCAATTGATGAGTGGATTGATAGAACAGCAAATGGGAGAGTGCATGTTGCACCAGAGGAAATACCATGGGACGCGCTTCGGACTGTTCTGGGACAGAGCTTTTATGGCGGTCGTGTTGACAACAAATTTGATCAGGCACTGCTTGATAGCTTTTTGGAAACCCTATTTACTGCTGAATCGTTTAACAAAGGGTTTCAGCTATGTGAGGGGCTGCTTGCACCTGATGGCACGAAACATGCAGATTTTGCTGCGTGGGTAGAAAAATTATCTCCCATTAATCCTCCGACGTGGCTAGGTTTGTCTGCATCTGCAGAAAAAATCATCTTGGCCAACCGAGGAGACCGAATAATGAAGAAAGTTTCAGTTTTACAGGATTCAAGTCTTCTAGAAGAAGAAGAATCGTCTGGATCCGAAAGTAAACTAGAAACGATCATTTCTAAGAATATCGACGGTGCGAAAAAATTTCAGAGCGAAATGATGCGCACGCGGCAGAGCAAGGCCGATCTGGAGAAAGTTTCGCTCGGAAACCTTGCACTCAAAGTGACCTTTTCTGAATCTGCGCCTGCAAGTTCAGAGGCATCCATGTTTGTCGTGGATGGTTTGAAAATAGAAGGCGCGAAAGTCGTGGGAAATGTTTTAGTTCTCACTGAAGAGCCAACGAGCAAGCTGCCTTTGGCCATATTTTCCTGGGAGAAGGATTCTGAAGCTGCCAGCAGCGCCGTGCCCGTCCCCCTATACTATGATGTTGATCGACACACTCTGGTGACTACGGTCCGTATTGAAGGGTCTAGTGGTACCAACTCGACACAGTTTCTACAACGTGGCACTGCCATTGTAGCTTGTGATGCAGCTATATTGAATGGCCCCGGTGGTGAGGCGTCCGAAACTGCGGTGGACTACTCTGTGCTGTCTTACAATGAGCTGCGGTCACTGTGTAAGAAAAAGGGGTTGTCTGCTGGGGGCAAAAAGGTCGAACTATTGGAAAGACTTAGCAATGCTTCTTAAATCAGCACTCTTAAAAAAACATGTCTGTGGCAGAAAGATAGGCACATGAGTAAAAATTGTTTAATCGAACTTTATACAATTAAAAACAAAAAATTTGCTGTTATTTGAAAGTAATTAAAATTCATGTAAGATACTCCATTTCTTTAAATTAAGAGTTCTTATCTTATACTAAGTACGAACCATTTTAACATAAATTCAAAGATGAGCACTCGGTAAGAATGATAGCCAAGACCAAGTGACAGAAGGGTATATTGATTAGTAAAATCTCAGGAGCAGAGATAAGTTCACAGTATATGGCGGAACGAAAACCCGGTAATGGACCAAAGGAGCAGGTTCACTTTCAAAGTTATACTCGTATTAAATAATAGCCAATTTTCTTGTTTTAAAAACAAATTATATATAGTATGTTTTAATATAACAGCCAAGTTTTTGTTCTTAAAGAGTACATTAATGTTAATTGCAGCCAATTTTTTTGTTTAAAGGAAGAGTAAAAATTAGAAAGAAAGAGTAAAACCCTCCTCCTCCTCTTAACTTTCAAAGCATTAGACTACCTCTTACCTGCGTCGCAACAGGCACATGTGACACGGGAAACCTTCATACCCTTCGGTTGTGTCGAACACCCCAGTTTCAATTTTAATAATGTCGAATCTGCGAGAGAACGAAGCGAGAACTTCTCTTTTAGAGACAACTGGTGGGCCTATCTCTCTCATTTCACCTGCATGCGCCCCCGTCCATCCTGCTATGACGAGTGCGTAGCCTTTCGGCTTCAAAAGCTCTGCCATGCAGTCGATCAGCCTCGCTTCACCCAGGGGGTGGTGTCTGAGTACATGAAAGACTTGCAGATCGAACAAAAAGTCGAATTTGCCGCGGAGCTGGTCAGCTAAGGGTGTTGCCTCTGACATGTCAAATATATCCCCTCTTACGAATTCGGGGACTGTGCGAGTTGTCTCCAGGCGCTGCTGCCTTGCCTGGCAAAGTGCTCCGCCGGCGACGTCGAAACCAACGACCTTCTGAAAAAAATCACACATGTACGAACAGTTACGACCCGATCCACAGCCAAGGTCGATGGCAGCTCCATCCTTTACGCTATCAGGGACACCTCCAATGCTTTCAGGCAATCGCAAAATAGTCTCCAATGCGGAAGCGTGACACCCTGGATCCCACGGCAGGCTTTCCTTTTGAAAGTAACGTTCCCATTTCAAGTTTGGATTGTTCGCATCATGCTCGACCTTTTTACAGTGATGGAAAAATGCCCAGTCGACTTTCTGAATCGGTAAAAATCCCAACGATCGAGAGAGGCGCTCGGACTGTGCATTGTTTTCTACAATATATTCGAAAGCATATGGGGCGTATCCCGGTTGGAAGCTCCTCCTTCGCACTAACAGGTGCTGCGTGACGCTTCGCGCCAGACCATTCCGTCTATATTTTTCAACGGTGTAGAGCATTCCGACGCTACCATCCTCGTACGTCACACTCCAGCTGACAAGTTCTTCGCTCTCCTCCAACATCAAGTATATTCCACAGGTTGGGTATTTCTTGATGATATTTTGTATTTTTAAAATCGAATCTGCTGAACGATACTTCCATGTGGAATCTAGTAAATGCGCGTCTTCATCCGACAGCGGCCTGATGCGAAAGTTTTTTTTCCTCCCGTCTATAGATATTTCAATTGACGACTCTGGTAACGATGTGCCCGGCAGTGGTCTGGCCCCATCTTTTTGTACCCACATTTGACAATTTTCATCTGGCCTTTGTCTGCTGTAGCCGTTCTGCAGCAAAGTCTCTTCGATGGTTGGTTTTGTGTCTCTAGGAAGGCACGGAAACATAATAGGCAACGCCTCGCTGGGGTCCATGACAATGCCTTTGTTTGACAAGCACCGTTGAAGGAATATTGAAATTAATGCCAAACTCCGTGACCCATAAGAGGACGCATAAACGGTTATCTCTTTTCGTTTCTTTGAAATATCAACGACTGAACAGCGAACAATAACCGAAGGGCACTTTACATCATCAACGAACATGTTAATTAAATTCTTCCCAAACGCTTTCTGGTTTTCAAATCCAGCACACTCGCACTGCACGGATCGATAGATTGGCAGTGTCCTTGGTAGCTCTGCCTCAAGCCAAGACAAAATAGTTTGGGCGTGCTGACCCTGGTCCGTGGACCCCACTATATCCACCATACTGGAATAATGCTGTCTTTATCAACGCTTGTCTTTATTCTTTCGAGGTTTCCTGTTCTGCATTTCTGTATTTTATCAGTGTTAAAATCGAACATATGAAAGCAAAGAGGTTCGGGGGTCGGGGGTGCGGTGATAAATTATTAATAAAAATAATAATGG
>LT642602.1:0-13867 GCA_900128585.1 Stramenopiles sp. TOSAG23-3 | reverse complement strand
GAAAAGAAAAGGCCACGTCAGCACTTTTTATATATAGGGAATTTTGTTATTTAGTTAACTACATATTGTCTTATACTTCTAGTTATCATCCCTCCCATCCACCCTTCTCCTCTCTTCTATTTTTTTTCATCTTTTTCTTCTTCTTCTTTTTATCTTTTTTTTTTATTTACCTGTTCCGTTCTACCAACTGGTGTGTAGTATAAATTATAAATTCTTCTTTCTCCTTCCTTCTTCTTCCTTCTCCTTCCTTCTCCTTCCTTCTTCTGTTTGTTGTTGTGTGTTGTCTGTTGTTCTTCTTTGTATATACTTCCAATCTGCATTCATTCATTCATTCGACCGGTGGTACACTATCGATAAAAGAAACAAATTTCATTCCTCTGCAACGTGGATCGATCCCTCCCATTCCCACTTGCCAGCCATTAACCCCTCTGCATTTACGCGCACAAGGACAGTACAGCCGTGTCGTTTAAAAGGGCACGCACACACGCACTACAATGACGCCCCGACGTTTCGCCAAAGCGCTTGCCATTGCGGCGCCGCTCTTGCTGTTCCTGTCGACTGTTTTTTTCCGTTCGGCTCAAAGCGCCGCCGCCGCCTCGCCGTCAACGCTGAGCAGCGCGTGCACGGAGGCAGAGGCGGTGGAAATGTTTCAGGCCATAGTAATGAATGAAAGCTTCGAGACGAACGAAGGGGCGTGGAAGAAGGGATATTGTAAGGGTGGAATCGTCGACGCTATGGAGCAGGGCCGCTGGGAACTGTCCGAAGCCATCATCACGGAGTGCGTTGCGAAGGGCGTGAAAGTGGCCAGCTCCGTGTACAAAGCGGGCTCGTCGATCCGTAAGCGCGTGACCGAGATGCAGAACTTGATGTCAAGGAAGCCGAAAGGAAAGCTGAACTTTATCTCGCCGGCCATGCAGTGGGGCCAAAACGCTAACTTTATTTTTGTCAACGTTAAGTTTGCCCACAAAATGGACACCCCTGCAACCTTGGGCGTGAAGAGCGACAACGTCACCCTGTCCGATTTTGGGTTGTTCTTCGAGGCTACCAGCAAGTCGAAAAACAAGCGGTTCAAGCTGGACCTGACGTTTCCGCGGCAAATCATCCCGGAGGAAAGCACGTGGTCGATGGGCGCGGTGGGCCGGGCAACGTTTGAGCTGAAGAAGCGCTGGCCCCGGACGAAGTGGTCGAAATTTTTGAAAGGGAAGACACCTGCAAACATGCACGTGTGGTGGGCCATGAAGGAGCAGTATGCGTCTGAACTTGGCAGCCTGGACGGGAGCAACTCCGACGAAAGCGCGAAGAAGATGGAAGAGGACGAAGCGAAGAAGATGGAAGAGGAGGAAGCGAAGAAGAAAGAGGCGGACGCCGCTGCGGAGAAAGGGAGCACGGAGCAGGGCGACGCCGCCGTGGCCGAACACGGCGACGCCGCCGAGCCGGCCACGGCGAACCCCGAAGGGGGGGAAGACGCGACCGCGCCGAAGAAGAAGCGGAAGAAGCGGAAGAAGAAGCGGAAGAAGAAGCGGAAGAAAGCGGCAGCGAAAACCGAGCCAGCGCCAAAAGCGTCTGCAAAAGGTGGAGAATTGTAAAACGTTTGTACGTCGATCCGCCTTCGTCGGAACCTGCGCAGCCTCTTCTAAAGTACTATTGGTAATATGATTATAATACATTGATGAACGCGATAGTAGAGAAGACTGACTATTATTAAAATATTCATTATTGTTTAAATAATAGAGAATAAAAATAATATAATTATATTTGTTACTATACGTAATATACTACGGTACCGTACGTACTCTGTCACGGTAGTACAACAACATTGGAATAAAAAAAAATTAAAAAAATGATGATGATGATGATGCATTATTATAAATACTAGACTATAATACCGCCGTACTGTTTGTTTACAACATATATAATAATACCGGTACAGGTACCTCGTACTCCTCGTACGGTACCTGGTACTACTACAACAAAACATTTTAAAAATTTTTTGTTATTATTATTTATGTTGTTGTTTTTGTTTTTTTTGTTCTTCTCTTCTTCTAGAAGAAGAGAAGAACAAAAACGATCGTCCGTCCGATAAGAATTATATAGCAAGGGACAAAATTACAATATATTTTGACTGCAAAGATTCGATTCGTCATCACCCACCCGTTGTTCTTTACCTTTACCGCAACGTTTCTTTTACAATTCACGACCACCGTCTTTCCTCGTCTTATCGTCGTAGTTTAGTTTAGCCGTTAGTTCGTTTTAACCAATGGACTTACTGCCCCGCTACCCTCCCGGGCGCGAGGGTGAAAGTGAGCGTTCAAGTGTTCGTTCAAGTGAGCGTTTGGGGGTCGCCGAACCAAATCTTGGCTCGGAACATTCGCTGTGCGTTCAGGTGAACAGGATGTACGTGTCGACTCGGTCAGTGCTGAACATTCGCGCGCTGGTGAACAAGATTTTTTCGTTCCTCGACTACCTTTCGCTGAGTCGGTCCGCGTGCGTGTCCCTTGCCCTGTCCCGATGGACCCAAGAAGAGCGCCTTTGGTCCACTCTTCTGCGCAAGCAGTACGGGCAATTGTTGAGCAGTTGCGAGACCGCGCCGAGGCAGCTGTACAGCAAGTGCTTCGCGGCGGACCAGGCTATTTACAGCATAACCCCCCTTGTGTACGAGTATTCCCGTGTCCTGTACGAGGGGGAGCACACCCCGCTCACCATTGCGTTCGACCACCGGTATTTTATGAGCGGGCACATCGACAGTACCATTAAAGTATGGGGCCAGCCGTCGCTGCAGGAAAACCGCAGGCAGACCATCGCCGGCAACCGAATGCTTCTGCCAGACAGGGAGCTTCGGGGGCATACCAGCTGGGTAAAGTGTCTGCAGTTCGACGCGGAGTGCATTGTCAGCGGGTCGTACGACAGCCAATTGCGGGAATGGGACATTGGCACGGGACGGTGCCTGTCCATATTCAAAGGGCACGGGACCGGGGTACAGCACTCGAGCGGGGGCTCGCCGCGTGGGTCCGTCGTGTGCCTCCATGCAAACAGCCAGTTCGTGCTGAGCGGCTCGAACGACCAGACCGTGCGGCTGTGGAGGCGCGTCCAAAACCGCGGAGAAATCCTACAAATGTACCGCGAGTCGAACGAGGAAAAGTCTGGCGGCGCAGGGCCGCCGTCGATTCAAGTGGCCGAACCCCTCCTCGTGCTGGAGGGCCACCGGCAGACGGTCCGGTGCCTGGAGTTCAAAGGAACCGTAGCGTGCACCGGCGGCAGCGATAGGGTGATCCGGGTGTGGGATTTGACGACAGGGGCAGAGCGGGCGGCCCTCGGTGGAAACCGTACACCGGGCGCCGCCCACACCCACCGGGTGTCCTGCCTTCAAATGTCCGAGTGCAAGAACTTGATCGTTAGCGGGTCAAACGATCGCACCGTCCGTCTTTGGGATTTGCGGCAGCCGAACCAGCACATAGGAGTAGTGAAGGAGCAGGGGCGGGCCATTCGAAGGCTTCAGTTCGACCCCGACATGCGAAAGCTTATCACCGGGGGCGACGAAGCAATGATCCAAGCGTTCGATTTTCGACGCTGGCACAGCGACCCCAACCGCTGCAGATTGCTCTGCAAGTTTGCGCCCTCGCACGACGTCGAGCGCACGACGAGCCGCGTCAGCGCGATGCAGTACAACGCGCACCAGCTCGCGTGTGCGTTCACGTTGGGCCATACGGACCCGAGCACGGGCAACCATCACCGTTACGGTAGCATAAAGATTTGGGACATGGAATCGATGGATGGAATACGGATGGAAGTCCTGTGAACGTGCCCAAGTTAAGATTACGAAAGGGGGCGGAATCGTGACCGTGGGTGTTTATGGTATATGGTGCGATACTGCTTATGCTATGATACAACGGAATACTTTTTGTATCAAAACAAGACATTTCAAACAAACATTCCTTCCCCCCTGCAGCGCAAAAAACAAAAGAAGAAGAACCTTCCATTCCTTTTCCTTTGTCGAACGATCCTACGGTCGTACTACTGTTTTAAATTTTAACAAAAACTGGCTGAGTTACTTTTAAAAAAATACATTTTATAGAACACTTTTGGCCAATTGTTGAGCTTTTTTAACATTATTCTGATTCGACTTTCAAAATTTAAAAACGGGGAAAAAAACACGAGCACGCTTACGGGCAGACGACCAGAGAGACGGCGGGCCCGGCAGCGAGCCCCCTTCGTACTGGCACGCTTACGCGCCCAGGCACCGACCGAATGGCGTTTCTTGCAAATGTTTCATCGCACAGAGCTCATGCTTATCGCCGGGAAACGGGAGAACCGTCCCGGTTTTGGGCCACGGAGCGGTGTCCGTATCTGCCTTTCGGAAATGGTAAACGCGCATTAACTTTTCGTCGTTGCCCAAGCGTTCGGTTAGGTCCCGGAGCGAGGCCGAGGACAAACTACGCGTTTTAAACACGTCGTTGAAGCGAAAGCGTTCCTTCCAGTGCTTGCCCCCTTCGGCTTCATCGATGCGCCCAGTTCCATAACTAACCACATCTAGAATTTCGAAAGTTTCCTTGTCGTATTCAATCACTCGGAACGAAGGGGCGTTCCCAAATATAGGGGAGACAGACCCCGATAGGATGATTGGCGCCTCGATGTTTGTGTCTTCTTCGAACAGACGGTAGGTATTCAGGTGTTCGTGCCCATACAGTTGCCCTTTGACTACGTCGTGGTGCGCTGAAATTATGTCTATGTACGAAGCAGTGTACTGCTCAGACCACATCTGTTTGAACTCGAAGCTGTCGTACCCTGGGGCAATGTGCCCCACAACCCACACCGAGCGTTTTTCTTCCCGGCACCGACCCAGGACAGCGCGGAGCCACGCGAATTGTCCCATTGGGTCGCCCTGTTGGTCCGCGGGATACGCCGGTTTGTGCCGTGTACTGTACAAAACTGTGTTCAGCACTACGACCGAAAACTTGTCGGACACGTGCATGATGTAGTAGCCGGCACACCGCAGCGTTTTGTTGTTTGCACTGTCTAAAGTCCGCATCGCTTTCGCCAGGACTTCGGGCACGTCCTCCATCAGAGGCTGAGCGGGACCGTCGCAACCGCGGGAAGTGGCATTCTGGGGTTGTGAGTGGCAAACGTTAGTTTTCGAATGTCGAGCGGGGCTTCGTTGGGTTGTAAACTTACAAAAAAATAATTGTTCTCAAAATCGTCATTCCCGTACGTCTGAGCTATTTCCAGCGGCAAGTGAAATGCCGTTTTTGTCGTGCCTACGTCGTACACGGCTAGGATGGCCGAAAAGACCTCCTCAAACATTCGGTAAAGCCGGTTCTTCTCCGTCAAAATATTGGAGTGGTGCCGAACCACGTCCCCCGTTGATACGATCAAATCGGGAGACTTAACGGCAGACCCGGCCGCCTGAAGGACCGATTTGATAAGCTTCATTGGAGAGTCGCAGCCCTTCCTTCCATACGGGGCGTTCTTCGCGGCAAGGCTGTTTTCACATCCTGCTGTCACTCGATTGCACGTGCACGGCCATCCTGCTGTCACTCGATTGCACGTGCACGGCTTCCCCCCTGAAATTTCAGGAACATAAATCGGGTCATAATGGAAGTCCGACAAGTGGAGGACGCGCCCTATGCTAATACCCCCCTCCCCTGAGCCGTAGTTCTGAGATAAAATGACCACCGACCCGACTAGTACAAGGGCGACCAGCACCACACCACCGGCAGCCCAACGCTTCACTTGCTTTTTGGCGCGAGTACAAACACCCTGCGACGTTTCGTCGGGGTCCAATGCGGCGTAAGGCAAAGACAGCCCGTCGTCGGGACCAGGTTCGGTTGCTGCCATGTATCTTCACGAACGGAAGAACGAGAAAGGCTTAGTAAACCCAGGGTGTACGCCTAGCTCGATTCTGGTTGATCGGAAATAAAATTCCATCATCATCTTAAACGATGAGATGAGACTATACAGAACTCGAGAAGACGAAAGCCTTCTACAAAGTGATCATATTTTTTTATTATTAATAATATAATAATACTTGGTACCCATTATTGGTACAGCAGGTACGGTATTAATACCACGTACGGTACCAACAAGAAGGGTATAACAACAACAAACAACAAAAACCAAAATATTATTATTATTAGAACGACTATTACATTTTATAATATATTTTTTTTTTTGTATATTTTATTAGTAGTGGTGGTGTAGTATTTTTATTACAGTATTATTTTTTTTTGGTTATTTTTATATAGTACTACTACTGGTCTGTTCTTGTTCTTTTTTTTTTTATTATTATTTATTATTAATATTATTATTATTATTTTTGGTATTTTTTATAATAATAACTACCGGTACCATAATTTTAGTACATGCCATGTGGTGCTTCGTACTCTGTAAATTCGGTCTCGTGAATACCATCGTCAAGTTGAACATAACTTGCGTCACCGCTCTCAAGGAGGGGAGAGACTTTGCTGGAGACAGGCGCAGTGTGCATCAAACGGCGAAAACAAGCACATATGCTTTCATTAGTGTACTGTCGTATCTTATCATTCACGACATACAAGAACATAGAAATAAACAGACCTCTGAAGGCAACCAATTCGCGCACAGGGAAGTTCTTTACGAGAGGAAAGTGCAGCCGCTTCAATATGACAAGAATCCAATGCATAAACGCAAGGACAGGAAGACACGCCATACGACCAACCACTCTCAAACGAGTCTTTGAATCCACCGCTTTCACTGTTTTTAGCAAAGCAAATGTTGCACAGACCGACAAAAGAGTGATGGAAAGTAATGTGGCTGGAAATGCATGAAATTTCCACGCGTCGGGTGTTGACAAGGGCGTCCCAGGGCCGTTAGACCCCTTAAATGTGCAACCAATATTATTCCGTCCATACCCCAGTGTGAACGAAACATACACATATTCTGAATGTACTGCTACAAGGGTGATGATGGTATACAATATTCGTCGTCTTGAAACCTGGTTCTTTTGGTGTTTTAGAGACCATTTTGTCGACAGCAAACAGTAGAGAAAAGTTTCGACCGCAAGCAGCGTAGTCGTGCAGTAATAGTAGAGCGTGATATATATGTACAGCCCACCATGCACTGTGCACTCTGTGCTGTCCTTGGTCTGATCTACACCGAGTAAAAGCGGAATAGACACCAAATCTATTATCTGCAAAAAAAGTGTCACATACATTATTATCTGCGCGAGCTCGTAAAACAACAGCATGCCCACGGAGACGGTAGAAGACACCGCTTTACGCAACGCAGACAGGACAAGAAAAATAATACATACAAAAAGCCCAGCCAAAACACCCAACAAAACTTCATTGCGGCCAGTATGTGCCATGTCGCAACTTACGTTCGAAAAACTTCCTGTCAGGGGGACAAGAACAAGCGAACACAGGCTCGTCGTCCAGTCGTTCGCGAACTTGATGTGGCGTCGGCAACCTCCCACTTCACAACCTTACGCACACTCGAGGTCTGGGATGCAAGATGAGACGGTTCAATAAAGAGGCGCAGTCGTCCAGATGGCTCTTGAGCCCCACAGGAATAAAACAATTCCCAATTTCCTATGCACAACGTGTAGGACGGTGTGGACACTCTCATCTGCTGACGTGTCCTGTCCTGCCATCTGATGAGCGAGAGGGTACGATAGTAACGTAAATAATGCGTTCATTGTTCAACTCTTTGCTGGCGGTGGTGGTGTATCATGTGTGTGAATGTATTTTATGTATAATTAATATAGAGACTCTTCTCTCTCCTCCTCTCTCTATATAAATATCTACCATTGGTATTAATACCTTGGCAAATGCCTCGACAGTTTTGTACTGTATGTATACTAATTCACATTTCCTATATAATATTCCCTCTGTTGTTTCTTTGATTTCTTCCCTTCTTCTTCTTCTTCCTCTTTTTTTGATGATTCCGGTAGACTATGATGATACCAAGTACTTACTTAAGTGTCTGTGATTTTGATGATGATTGATTGGAAACATTATTCTTCGCGTGAATTATTATAAATATTGACTACTCGTCGTTACGTATATTGTGTCTATATATTACATTATCATATTTCATTATTTTTTCATTTTCTCCATATCTTTCTTCTTCGTTTCTTGCCGACATGGGTTATGCAACGCTTCAACCGGAAATACAAAATTTTGAAAAACTGTGATTGTAGAACTTTGAAAATTTGATAAAACTGTCTCTGCTTATTATCACCATTAATATTTCTGCGCAGTAGAGCTCTCAAATCTGTTCCAAACGGCAAACAGGAGAGAATGAAAACGACTACGACACCGGGGAAGACATCAAGGAAGGCAAGTCGAAAAGCAGAGGCACAACTTCGTTTTGGGTCACACTGGAATAAATAACGATGAGCTCTCACTTGTTGTTCTTTTTTTTTTTACTCTTCTTTTATTTCTTCTCCAAGCCGCTGAGAAGAAATGAAGATGAATCTCTCAAAATATTATCTCAAAGCTCGACGAAGCACCTATCCTCCTCCTCCTCCCCACCCACCTCTCAGGCTCAAAACTTAAAAATTTGTACACAGTGTAAAAAAATAAAAATTGTGTGATGTCAAATGAATTATATGTCTTCAGTCTCGCAGTACACTTTCATGACGGGACGACCATGATTGTTATGGTGCGTTTTCTGTCAGCTGAGCAACAACGGCCGCAATATCATCCTTCTTCCCACCCTTGTAAATAATAGAAAATTCTTCCGTTGCCGACAGGCTGTAGGGAGTATCGATTTTCGAGTTGATGCTGTTTTCGAAGGCTTCCTTGACCAACGCCATGGCAAGGGTTTGGGGACGTGCATTCTCTTTCACGCTCGTTGCACATATTTCCACGACGGCTTCGTCGGTCAAATTGTCAAACAAGCCATCCGAACCAACGATGGCTATGTCGCCACCTTTCAACCCCCCAATGTAGCACGAGTCTGCGTCGGAAAAAGTGTCGGCATGGGGCTCATGGCCAAGCTGAAAAGGGCAACCGAACGAGTGCTCTTGCTGACAAGTACGGAATAAGACCTCCTTCGTCGACGGACGGCACACCAAAACACCACTGTCGCCCAGGTTGACGCAATGCCCGACCATTGCATCGGGCCTGAACAGGGATGACACATCAGGGACGTCTTCTCCTAATTTGCCGGCCCATACTTTTTTGTTGGCAGGGTGGTTCATCGCGTGAAAATTCGCCCCCCCTTCCCTGGTCAAGTAACCCTCCAGCCCCTCGTACGGCAAAATACCAAAAATGCACAACGTCGAGCTGCCTTGGAGCTTTTCCTTTACTACATGGTTTTCTGCGGCCTGAAAAATTTCGCGGCCAGTTGTGTAAGGTTCTCCGCCGGGCCGGGGTTCCAAACGTGGCGAATGCCCAACACAAAAATCGTAGGCACTTTCCATCAACGACCGTGAAAACAACCCAGCATCAATTCCTTTGCTCCTCCACTCGTAGATACCATCCGCCACCCCTACAAACGAAGTGCCGTCCCCAAAGAACGCGTCTTCCCCCCCGTGGCCCAAGTGCTTCTTTACGACACCCTTCTCCCCGTCTCGAACTTTATCCGGGTGAGGGAAACAATACCCACCCATCTGTACCGCAAAGGGGGACACCGATGGCGGGTTTATTTTCCCAACATCGTTACGCTGCCGGCCAGCACCCGTTTTCTTTGTCGCACCGGACAAGAGGCGGCACGTGCTCGAGGCACCTCCCCCAAGTGCACGACAAGGCCCACGTTCTAAAATACGTCTGCTGTGCACCCATATCATCGTCTAACCATGAATGGAATGAGAGGAACGCAACAACCCGATAGGAATCTTGATTCTGTACGATTCTTCATTAATCTATTTATCTATTTCGTTTCTTTCATACATTGGTCGTTATTGAAGTATGTTCAAAAGAAGGAAAGATTTTAATTTTTATATTACCAAGTAATAATAATAATATTATTATTATTATTATTATACAGCAGTATTATTTTGCTGCTGTATTATTATTATATTTTATTATTATTATTTTTTTTTTTTCCTCTTCTTCTTCTTCTTCTTTCTTCTGCTGTGTTGTTATTATATTATTATTGTAATAAAATAAATTATACACCTCAGCAGCAGCAAACACAAGAAGAGAGAAGAAGAAGAAGAGAGGTAGAAAGAAAGTCTTTCTTCTTCTTCCTATAAATAATAAAAAACAGTTTGTTTTGTTGTTGTTGTTGTAATAAATACTGTATTATAATTAATATTATTATTTATTTAATAAATTTTTCTTTTTTCTCTTCCTCCTCCTCCTACTTTCCTCCTCTTCTCCTGGAAAAATCTTCTGAAGAATTAATTCCTAAGAAGCCTCTCCTGTATGTTCATCATTGAAATAATACCGCCCCCCAGTTTATTCGTCTATGGCTATTAACAAACCCTTCACTGGAATCAACCGCGTTAATTGTTTTTTGCACCACCGTCAATCTTATAGGCATACGCGCGTGACAATACGACACCGCCCTCCTCCTTGACACACGACTCCCCTCATTCACCGCCGGCGGACGGGTGGACTACTTTTAAACACGGCTAAGTAACGCCTACGTTTGTGCCTTCGCCATGCTTCCCGTCATGGTGAAGGAACGTGAGCGGCGATTGCGCCGAAAGTCGCTCATGAACAGGGGGCGTTTTTCGTGCAAGTCCAGGCAAGCAGCATTTTTGTGTGCGGTTTCCATTGTTAGTTGCTGCGTTTGTCTTTGGATTTATAGCCTCTACAATTTTTTTACCGTTACCAGTGGAGGCCCAGGAGGAACGTTCGACCAAGAACTCAAGGCCCCAGCAGACTTTCGAAAAAAGTGGCGGGATCGAGCCAGTAACAGGTCTGCAGGTGTTGCTCCGACTCTTTTGAACCCGTCGAGACCAAACAAAGACGCACCCGGAAGGCTGTTGAACACATGCAATGAGATATCGTACTTTATTCAATCGTCCAGCGACGAGGACGAAAATGGATTCAACAATTTTGAAGTAGGCGGCGGCATTCTCCTCCGGCCGGGGTCCCCGTATGTTGGTGGGGCCGTGGCTCTGGAGGAGTACGCGTTTTTCCAGGTGTGTTTGCCCGATTATGAGGCCCACCATCATTTTCATGATATAGAGATTGTGATGGGTGCCGAGGATGGCGACCCCGATTTGTACATTTCTCCAACCACCGTAAAGCCTACCATGACAACGTCCACGTGGATTTCGAAACATATAGGAGGAGAAAGCGTGAAGCTCTCGTCTAATTTGCCAGAGTTTCCACCCGGTTCAAATACCCTGTACGTCGGCGTATATGGGGGCGGGAACCCCGTGGACTACAAGAGTGGACCGGACAGCAAAGACGGGAAAATGTACGCTCATTTTTCTATAGAGGTGAAGGTGCTGGATCGAAAAAACCCTTACCAAAATTTACGCGTAAGAAGCGACGACGCGGCCATGAAAGCCGAAATAGACCACGAGACCTGGAAGTCCACGTCGGAAGACGACGATGCTTATTTAGAAACGTGACGACAGAAAATTAAGAGAGTATAAAAAAAATTAAACGACCGAAGAACGTTAGGTACTCGTGCGAAGGTAAATAAAACTCTTTTCAAATAAACTTAAATTCAATCGGATCGGTGCAATGCTCCCATCGACCATAGTAACGCTTGACACTTGTGCACCAGTGGTTAGATGAGCACATTTCCTAATATGGAGTTTTCTACACGAGCACGGTTTCTTCCATGCTTGCTTTTCGGGCAGAAGGGCAACAGCTTATCCCCCAAAAGCGACTGCAACTTAACTTTCATTTTGATGTCCTCTATGCTGCTCAGTGCGCCCCCCACGCCGCCGCCGCCCCCCACACCGTTTGGATTGCCACTCTTCGCCTGGAACAAAAGCCCAGCGGCCATCAAGAGCATCCCGTAGCACTTCTCTGCATTGAAGAGGGCAACGGAGGCCTCTTCGCCGCCCTCCGCCCCCTTCCTATTTTTCCCTTTGGCAGTTTCCAAAACACTTTGGACGCGCGTTACGAACGGTTCGGCCACGGGCAGCAGAACCGCTTCCACGGCGTGCTCTCCCAGTTGAAACAGGCCTGCCAGGGCGCCGTACACGGTCGTCCACGGGGCGTTTGGGACCGTGAGGGCCTTTCGGTACGTTTTTGCAATGCGAAGCTGCAGTTTTGGGTACCTGTTCCCGTATTTTTCACATATCCTTGCCACAGTATTGGCCGCCAGCATTCGTAATTCCCAATGGTCGTCGTGCAGGCCACTCTTGCACAGGCGCTTGTTGACGATGCAGGTCACCAGGGATGGTATCAACTGGTCCAGGTACAGCTCCAATTCTATATTGGAATTAGCCACCATCGCGTAGGAGGCGCGGACAAGCGCAATAAGAACAAAGTGCTCATGGATGTGGCCGTGGATTTGAGAGGCGACCCATTGAACCAAGTACGGCAAGAGGGGCTGGAGCGTCCCCAAGGGGTCGCTCTGCAGCCGTCGAAGGGCCGTGGAGATTTTCGTGGAGGAAGGTCCTGCCTCAATGGTTTTGCCATACTTAACTTTTTTCCGGGACCTGGTCTGGGTGCAATCCTCCAGCAAGTGCGCCTGGAGCTGCTTCAAATATACCTGCTGCTCTTGCGACAGATTGTGGTACCGCACTCCCGTGTCTGGGTTCGTCGTGCTGGCCGCCATGCCATGCTTCCGTTTCCCGTTCGCAGCCATGCCGGCAGCGTTCTCACCAGCCGCGCCGCTCCCGCGCCCCACCACATTCGACCGACCCGAAATTTCTATGTTTTGAGCCGTCGACGGCATGACGCCATCGACCGCAAGCCAGTGCACACCTACCACAGGCTCCAGCGGCACCGGCGGCAGCTCCATGTCACAGAACCTGTCGAGGTCCACGGTCGTCCGAGACATGGCCTGTATTTTGTCCAGTTGGGGCGTGCTGCTGGCAACGGACTTTCCCTTTTTCCCCGTCGCCTCTCGTTCCCGTTGCAAAAGCTTGAGACGGCTCGCTACTTCGCTGTCGTCGGAGAGGACCCCGTAAATTTTCACGGAACCCAGTTGGTTCAACGCCCCGTCCACGTCGCTGGAGTGCAAGCGGAACCGTTTTCCCGCCCTCGCATACTTTTTCGCCTCCTCAATTATTTGACGTATGCGGTACTCCGCGCTCGTCCCAATTACATTGCAGGCGTCGTCCGCCAGCCCTACCCTCGACCCCGCCCCTCCCAAGTCCGAGGCCACCGCCTTAATGGCCGCGGCGGAGAAGCTTTGACCATTTGACGAAGTCTGCAAGCGGCTAGTAGCCATGTCAGAACTTGCGGATTTCATCGTGCGTATGTTCGTCCGTTCCCTGGTGCTCCCTCGGTGTTCGGTCTGGCCTGGTCTTGAAAAGCTAATTTAATTCTCCGTCCCTGGGCTTACCTTATCTGAGTTACACAATAATGTTTCCTTGTTCAACGCGCTTCTTTGTTTCTTAATCTTATAGTTATTTAGCCTTTGAATGCAAAACGGTACACAGTACATGCCCCTCTTTCGTCATCATTCTTGAGTCTTGACACATTATTGATGATGACATACATACCTACGTATTAATTTCCAGAGGTATACAGAGTCAAGTAATTCAATCATCATCATCAAAATCATCCGGTTGTTGTTTTTGTTGGTGGTCTCTTCTGCTCTCTTCTTGGTGGTGGTGAATGGGTGGTTCTTCTAATATTTATTAATAAAGAGATAGTAGGAGGTCGGTACGGTAGGTTAGAGGAGGGAAGAAGCGGAGGGAAGAGGAGGTGAGGGAGAGAAGGAGTCATCATGAAAAGAAAGAAAGAAAGAAAGAAAGAAAGAAAGAAAGAAAGAAAGAAAGAAAGAAAGAAAGAAAGAAAGAAAG
>LT642601.1:0-13907 GCA_900128585.1 Stramenopiles sp. TOSAG23-3 | reverse complement strand
AAAATAACGAAGGAGCGAGAGAAGGAGAAGAGAGAAGAGAGAAGAGAGAGATTTTTTTAATTATCTTAATAAAGCTTAAAAGCTTAAAAGCTAAACTGAAGTTATCTTTTCTAAAAATGAATGATGATTTAAAACTGTAGGATACCACGAATGACGACTAAAAAATAGAGAGAGAAAGCAACATGGATGTACATTTAAAAGTATACTAGTCTATTTAAAATATCCTATGTAATCCTTCTAATTACTCAGAGGAACCCCCAACCATCCACAGAGGTAATAGTAGGAAATAGCAGGTACGTAGAATATTATAATTCGTATTCAGAAGCTATAAAACCAAGAAGCAAGAAAAGAAAAAATGGCACTTTTTTCCGAAGACACTTTCTATGCTGTGTAATGTATAGTAATGAAAATTAATATCTTTTCTCTCCTCAATGGAATAGCATGAAAAACACGCTGCTGCGGTTGTCGTCGGAGAAAGAAAGAAAGAAACAACAACTAATTACACAACCACCGCACATCATTATTTGTTGTTGGTGGTTGCACTTCTTGGAATTTGGGAATGTATCCCTTCTACCATTCCTTTCTATCTACCCAGGTGACTTGAAGTAGGAATGATCACAAAAGTTAGTGGAGTCAACTAACAAAGGCGACATTCATGTTCCATTTAGCAATCCAACCGATTAAACACACATCGTATCACTTTAATTCAAATACCTAAGCACAAAAACAAACATGAAGAAAGCTGTTGTTCTAGCCCTTGTAGCTGCCGCCACCGTCTCCGGACAAGAAAGCTCCTTTGAGGAAATCGTTGACACGGTCAACAAAGACTCCTCGTCCACCTGGAAAGCCACCGTTCCATCCCGCTTCAACTCGACCGAAGAAGCGCGAACTCTTTGTGGCACGTGGCTTCGTGGACACCCAAAGTACATGCGTTTGCCAGAGAAGCAAATGAACTACGCCATCACCGACCTTCCCGCGGAGTTTAACGCCGTAACAGCCCACCCCAACTGTACCGTGATTGCCAAAATTCGCGATCAGTCCAGCTGTGGCTCCTGCTGGGCGTTCGGTTCCACCGAGTCCTTCGAAGACCGTCGCTGCATTGCCACGGGTGAGGACGTCGAGTTCAGTACCGAGGACACTGCCTCATGCTGCCGCTCCTTCAGTTGCGGGTTCTCCCAAGGGTGCAACGGTGGCCAACCCAGCGCTGCGCTTCAATGGATGGCCAACACTGGTGTTGTCACCGGTGGGGACTTCCCAGACATTGGAAAAGGAAATTCCTGCAGACCGTACACGTTGAAGCCGTGCGCGCACCACGTTCCACCAACCTCGAAGTACGCCAAGTGCCCAGAGAGCGAGTACCCAACTCCTCAATGCACCAAGCAGTGCTCTGAATCAGGATACAAAAAGTCCTACGCCGACGACAAGACCAAAGGAACACACGCTTACTCCGTCACTGGTGTACAAAACATCATGTCCGAACTCGTAAACAATGGCCCCTTGGCAGTTGCGTTCACCGTTTACGCCGATTTCCCAACCTACAAATCTGGTGTATACACCCACAAGACCGGAGGACCGTTGGGCGGACACGCCGTTGAAATGGTTGGTTACGGAACCGAAGGCGGCCAGGACTACTGGCTCGTCAAGAACTCCTGGAATGACCAATGGGGTGACAATGGATACTTCAAAATCGCTCGTGGAACCGACGAATGCGGCATTGAAGACGATGTCACCGGTATCCAATTCTCCACAAAACAGTAAAATGCTGCAGCTCAAACATTCAACATTCCCTTTTCTATCATGATACGAAGTATTGTTATGGAGAAAAAAAACTGTTTTAACCACCACCAGAAAGAGAAGAAGAAAAGTGTCGTTGCCTTTTTTAAAAATATACATACGAAGCTGTGTAAACAAATTGTATGTATCTTGAAAAAAAGGTGAATGCTACTTATTATTTTAACCAGAAGAAGTAAAAGTACGGTACGCTCGTAGTCCATAGTATATAGACTATTTTATGTATTAAATACACGACTACAACCTCAACAACAACGCAACGATAACGAAATCTGGGATGAGAAACGGCGACTCTGAATAATGTCCAAAAAAGAACATCTTTGCTATTTATATATTAATAACACTACGAAATTATTATTTGAATGTATAATCCTCCAATTTCTCAAGTACCTATTTAGTCTAGTAACTAAAATACACCACACAGTATAAACCATTATTCTTTCAACTACAAGGATTCTATTGGAATTGCATTCTTCAGCATTTTTGCTGTTGTGTGAATATAATAAGCTGTGAGGAAGGGGGGGTTTTGGTTATTTTTGTTTTTGTTTTTGTTTTTGTTTTTGGTCGTTTCTTCAATTTCAAATATTTTGTGTTCTCTTCTGTGTTAGACTAGCTACTGTGTCTATATTAAATTAAAAATTATTCATTCACAAATTATTTGTTGTAATATAAATATATAATATTTTTTATTAAAATTTATTTATTGTCTACGTAATTAATTAATTTGTTTTTTAGGAGTAATAGTAGTGGTATTACCATGGTAATTAATTGGGTAGTATAAACGGAAGTTAAAAAATCACGTGCGCAGAGTTTCAAAAGTATGATTTTAAAGTGACTACTTTCTTTGTCAATGTGATAAATTGTATACGTTGTTCCCTACGTATTTACCAAATGATAAGTCTTGTGTTGGATAAGAGCTATCGAAACAGAACGTATTGCGTGGAAAAATATCTTCATATTTTTTTTATTAAGAGTTCAAAATGGACTCGTCAAGAATATCCCGAAAGTACAACAAGAAAGGGAGCGCGGTGGGGGACTTAATGAACCCCGTCCGGGGCATCCGCGACGTTCAACGCCGGCGGGGCATTGAGCCTAGAAACCACGCCGCGGAGAATTTGCGCATATTGCGGGAGCGTCAGCAAGAAAATCGTGCGAAGAAAAATAAGGATGCATCCCAGGAATCGAGGCAGAGGAACAAGTTCAAAATGAAACGTTTTCAAGAGGTGAAGTCCAGGGTGACCACGGACGGGAGAGGCACGTCCAACCGGGAGGTGATCGCCGAAACCGCCAGGCTGAGGGACGAGCGCCGCGTGCAAAAAGAGAAGCTAACGAAGAAGACGCAGAGGATGAAAATGGAGCGACAAGCGAAAGCGGAAGAAATCCGCAAGCAGCGGCAGGCCCAGAGTAGCAGGCCGCGAGAGTTGCGGAAGCCCGCCGTTCCCAAACGGAACGAGGTCCGCCCGATGCCAACACGGGAAGAAAAGAATTTCATTGCGTCGAACCTGCAGGAGATGGTGGACGCGCCGGCATCCCCGAGGGCAGTGAAGAAATTAGCTACGCTGCAGAATGACGATTCTCCCACCAAACGTGACGGGTACGGCAAAGTTCCATTGTACCTTCAAGAAAGAAAAAGTGAATTGGCTGAAATCGCAGCGAAGAAGAAGAGAGACGAAGACAACAAAAAGGCCCCCAGAGGCATGACCCTTATGCCGGAGGAGGAACGGCTGGACACGTTAAGAATCTTAAAGGACAACTTGAAGGCAACAAAGGACAACCTGTCCCGCATGCCGTTGCTGGTTGAGACCCCGAGTGCAATCCGCCGCAAAGCGTCCCTCGAAAGAAAGCTGCAGGAGATAGAAGATGCCATCAACATTTTCAGTCGACCAAAGGTGTTCATCAAGGAGGACTGAATTTGAAGGGAAACAAAAAAAGAACTCCAACGCGCACGGAAAAGGCTCAGCCCTGGTTCTCGGCGTCTCGAAAATTAAAAATAATACACGCGAGCGTACTTACAGTGTACCCAATTTTATTTTTTTATCCAAGTGTTTAGAGATAAAATGTATTCGCACTGTGACTCTTCTTGTACGTTAGAATTAAGAAATACTATCATGTGTGTGTCTCTCTTTTTTCTCAGGAAGTAAGTGAAGTCTTTTTCTGAACATTTGATTGTTTATTTGTTTTTTTTTTGAATTGTTTGTTGTTACCAAAGGTATTAAAATAAAAAAATCCAAAAATAACGTCGAATCGTATTGTTTACATATATAAGTATATCCATTTCACCTAATTAAAATCATTATAGTTATATAGCCGTCTATTCCGTCCCAATTTATAATTTTTAGCGAATTTATATTTTAATTATTACATTTACCTTACACAGCATTGTTTTTAATATTTTGTGGTTAGCTCCGCTCCTCCTAAAATTAAGGATACATTTATTTCATAATTATAGAATATTAATAAAATAATATTACAGAGTAAGACATGTATTTATTCCCAAAGGGACAAATATTAATATATTATTTATTTATACTTAAATAGAACACAAGTAATATCCCACCCACCACAGACACGACGACCGACCATTTATTTTATTATTATTTTATATTTATTAATTAATTCCCTTCGACGATCGGATAAATGATATAAATCTATGTAATTGAAAGAAAATGATGAAAGGAGTGGTAAGAGGGGAATCGGGCTGAGAACCTTTACAGTACGTTGTTGTCGCTTTTAGACTGTTTTGCGACAAGGTAGAATTATCTTCCCTGTATTGATTTGTAGATAACCAGTCTGTAATGAACTTCACGGCACCAGTCCTTGTGCACAAGGCCGTCTTGCCGTCTGCTGTGAGCGGCAAAGGTCGAACGAAAAAAACGGCGCAGAAAGCGACGATCGTCGGTGCTGTGTGGACTTCTACTAGGGGCCAGATTCTCGTCACCGAAAAGTATTTAGTGAAAGTGTGCCATCGTGACCATGGCAATACCTTGCGGTCTTGGTCTTTCCGACCAGATAGAACGAATGCGTTTGTAGGAAAAGGCGCAATTACAGTTAACGAAGGACGCGTTAGATGGATTGTAGCCCAGCGTGCGGGCGGGAAGATTGTATCGTGGAGAGAGGACGACGAGTCGGCCAAATTACACCATGACAAGTTCTTGAACGCTTTCGACGTTCCCGAAGACACGGCAGGGGACCCGGAGGCGCTGACCGTACAGGTTACAAAAAACCGAGTAGTGAAAGTCGCGGAGAACGACGGTTCCGTTCGCCTCTGCGGTTGGGATACCGTGTTCAATATCGAATTGGATTCTGTGTCATTAGAGGTTAGTGAATCGAACGCCTCAAACAGTAAGACCAATCGATCAAAGAGGAGCCATACTGGCAGCAATATTTTGAATGCTATTGTTTCTGGGGATCGTAAGACTGTGCTGGTTGTTCTCGGTTCCGCTGTGTATGCCGTTGGGGTTCGTACCGACGTGTCGCGGCAGGTTCATGTTGTGGGGCGAGGAATTCCAAACCCAACGCAGTGTGGTGCAGACGGCCGGGAAGTGGTTGTGAACCCTCTGTACTCTTCGATAAAACCTGGGATTCCATCCCATACATTGTGGAATATTCGCTCTGGGGAAGCCACCCGAGAGAATAGAAATGAAATATACCACATGAAGCAGCTCACAGATGAAGAGGATAGAGAAGAATTTAGTAAAAAGCTGGTCGCATGCATTGGCACCGTCGATGGCAGTGGAACTAAAGCGGGGAACCACCAGTTTCAGATGTCGACGTATTTTTGCACAACGATGGTAGGGGAGTGCCTTGAACGAGAGGCATGGGGGGGGTTAAAGAAACTTTTGGAAACTCGGCGGGTGTCTGCATGCGTGGTCCCCCAATTAATCCCCCGCCTCTTGCAAATTCTGAAGTCAAAAAAGGAAACATCAGAGGGTACAGTTGCCCCGGGAAAGAGGTCGAAGAGGCGGAGGGCTACGAACGCTGGCTCACGAAAAAAACAGAAAATGTCAGGGGCGACTGCCGCCAACAGTGATGTCACGGTCGGGGACTTTTCACTGCAAAACGTTTTGGAACTGGTCCTTGCGCAAGTGAGTGACATCCCGGAAACGTCGTTGGTGGAAATTTTGCAATATGGGATTCGATATCTGGACCATGAGGCTTTCGTTCCAGTCATGAACCGTTTATTGCTTGCCCCGTTCAATGCCAAGTTTATGAGCACTTGCTTGGGTCGGTTGAGCAACCCGGAAGTGCGTGTGATATTGCTTTATTTGCGCAAAACATTCAAGCATGTCCTGAAAGGGGAAGAATTTGTCGTGCGCGACCACAAATCCTCCGACAACATACTTCCGAGAGTAATTGCATGGTTTTCCATGGTTCTAGATACACATTTTGGAGGTGTGATCATGCGCAGCGCAACGGCCGACAGCGACCTTCACCAGTTAATAGCAAGCGTGCACGAAACTGTAATCGGGGTAGTACATTCAGCAAAATCGGTTGAAAAAATGCAAGTTCAACTGAAGCATTTTGAGCAGTTATGCAAAGGCGAGGCTTTGCCTGCTGGTGACTTCCCTGAGTATTGCGTGGAGCATATTTTAGTCTGATTTTCATTCTAGCAAGGTGAGAGGCAGTGCAAAGGGAAGTGTGCGCCCGCGTTTAAAATTTTTGTTGTGTGGACTATGCGTACTGAAATTTATTTCTCGTTTGATTAAGTATCTAAAAACAATAAAATGGGCTATTATGTTAAGTAATTAAAATTAATGTACACTGCGAACTGAACTCTACTGGTGTGATTTTTAGTAATCAAATATATGATTTTATAATTTGTTTTTTTAAAATAACAGCCAATTTTTTTGTTTTTAAAAAAAAAGTATTTAAAAATGTATCTTATGATATGATACGAGAAGTAAAAAAGATTTATTTTCAACACAGCTGTGCCATTTATTAAATAACGTACGCAGTACATGCATTTTTTGTTTTTTATATATATTTTTTAACCGCTGCCAGTATTTTGTTACTTGCACATATTGTTTTTTCAAATGAATTTATAAAATATCGTTGGTGCCGCCCGTTTCGATGTGCATTATGCCACTGAATTTTTGAAGTTCCTGGATTTATTCTTCGCGCTCAATATTGCCGAAAATTTATTTGAAAAATTACTCATATTCTGTATTCGCTTTTTGTCTTCAGCGGACCGCTCGACGAACAACGCCCACCCATCAAATGTAATTGCAAGGAGCTGCGTATTGTTTCGATTAAGAAAACTGGACAATTTACTCTTAATCGCCAACCTGCTCGTGCACCACTCATTCCACAATTTGAAAGAGGTCTTAAGTCGGGTAGTGTTCAGCTTATTTGACACAACGCTTAGCAGCTTGTTGTTTTGTCGATCTTTATAAATTCTAACTTGAACGTCTTCGGTGAGTTCCTCGATCCGTTTCTTCTGCTCTTCAATAGTTTTATTTAGCGCAAAATTTCTCCCTTGGCACAAGTCATCCAGGGACATTCTTAACGAATCGTCACCGGAAATGCCCGAGTATATGGCGAGGGATAGTTCTTTGTAAATTAGGTCAAGGAGCATCCTGTACTTGAAAAATATCTCACTGTTTCGGAGTCTCTTGATAAGCTCTAGGGAGACTGCCGTACGGACCCAACTTCGGGACGCATGGCCGTCTTCTAGTAATGGGTTATCCACCGTCGCTTTCAGAGCCTCTTGCAGTTTTATTTGAGCAAAGACGGACGGACTAGAAAAATTTCTAGATTCATCATCAAAGGCATGAAACCATTTCTTCAACAGCTCCCTTCCCGCAAATCGGTCCAACTCGCCACCGGGTGCACAAAGTGCCCGGCTTTTTTGCTTTCTATATGTCGGCTTGTCCGAACTATGGACTACACGCACTGGTTGTGAACGATGGGGTTCGGAGGCACCTCGGATCGGTTTCGACCTGTTCCTATTCGCCAGCGACCAATTCGTTGTGGTGGGCCGAGTTGGACGCTTTCTAAGAAACGTTTGCTTCTTTCTCATGTTTCTCATATGTCTTAAGTATAGCACCCAGGAACAAAAACAGAAATGGTTTTCTAAAGCAATAAATATGATTAGCAAAACTGCTTTTCTCTACTCTTTGAACTTTTATTGTGTCCATCAAGGAACTAATTATAGACCTATACTATACGCGAGAGAGAAGAAAATGAAATGAAACCGTTAAATATAAATAATATAAAAATATAATAATAATAATAATTTGTTTTTTTTTGCTTCCTTTTCTTAATAATAATAATAATAATTAATACTACTATCTATGAGATACGAAAGTTCCATATTATTTTAATTAAAAAATGTAGAGAAATGTGTCTGTTGAGAGTACGCTGGTGAGCTTCTTTCCTTATTTCTTCCTTATATTATTGGATTAGCCTCGTAATCGTCGTGTCTTCATGTCTTCATATCATAGACTCTATTATAAATATAGAATATTTTCAGCAACTCCATTATCTATTATAACTAATATAAGCTTATATCATCATATAAAGGGAGACGACAATAATCTTCTTTTATTAATTATATCTTTCCTTTTATTTTAGTTGTTTGCTTATTTTTTCTTGTTGTTTGTTTGTGTTTCGTTTGTTATTGCTTTTTTGTTTTGTTGTTTTGTTGTTTTTGTTTCTTTTGTTGTTCTTCTTCTTCTATATATGAATAGCTATATATATTTATTTGTTGTTTTCATATTTTAAAGATGTGCTTCGTGTGTAGTGAAAGTACGAATTTTATAACGAATTTGAATCGAAGGGATTCACATGAAACAAAAAAATCCGTTGAGTTTCATTGGAACCACGATATAAATAATTTCCTATTTTATTTTGTATTCACCACTTCATCGTCCGAATTAATCAACGGGGCAAGTAAGTAAATTGGTGGTGGTGTATATATGAGATCGGTTTGAACAGCGTACTTCATGATTAGTTTGTTGTAATATAATACTATGGGTGGTGGAAATACTAAGCTGGCAAACAAGAAATATGAGGCTCAGGGTTCATTTGGGCAGTCTTCACACGGCGACAACCGTTTCCCCCAACAGGCCCTACGCCAGCAAAACCCTTTTGGTAACCAGCACCATCAACTTCATCCGTTGACATGGAGAAGAAGGAAGAGCTGGCCCAGCAGGAGCTTAAGGAAAAGGCAATTTTGGAACAACGGCAAAAGCGCTTGGAAGAGGAATCTCGTCTAATGGCGGAAAAGATGGAGCTGTTTAACGTTGAGAATACGCAACTGCGCGAAGACTTTTTTGCAGAGCGGACGATTCGAGTCCTTTGCCGTGTACGACCGCTAGGAAGCGATGGTCACAAAAACATCATAGTGTTTCCCGACCCCCAAACTATTAGGGTGAAGAGAACGAACGAGTCGGTAATGGGCGTAAGCCGGGTGATTAGGAAGAGCTTTGAGTTTGATGCAGTCTTTCAACCCGGTTGTACCCAGGCGCAAGTGTTTGAGCAGGCGCGGCCTATGATTCAAAATGCAGTAGACGGTTTCAACGTCTGCCTGTTTGCCTACGGGCAAACCGGTAGCGGAAAGACCTTCACGATGATGGGGCCAGAGGGCAGCTGGGGAAGTGCAGCGAAAGCGAAGAGCTTGGAGGCGGACGTGGACTCGACTATGTATGGAGTTGCACCGCGATCTGTCATTGAACTGTTTGACATTCAGGCCAGAATGAAAGGCAAAATAGATATCCAAGTGCGCTTCAGCATGCTCGAGCTCTACAGGGACCATTTAGAAGACCTCCTGTTAGGAAGTTCTCCCCGAACAAAGCTAGCCATCAAGAAAGACCCTCGCGGAATCGTGTATGTTCAAAATTTAACGTGCAAGGAGGTGCACTCGCCAGAAGACGTCGAAGTGTTGATGCGCACGGGCCATAAGCAAAGGCACACTGCCGCGACATTGATGAACTCCGAAAGTAGCCGAAGCCACCTTTTGATGACGTTCAATATTGATTGCATGAACACAAACACCAAAATCACCACGGTTGGCAAACTAACACTGGTGGACTTGGCAGGATCGGAACGGATTGGAAAATCCGGCACGTCTGGCACTTCCCGGGAAGAGGGCACTGCGATCAACAAATCATTGACCGCCCTCGGCGACGTAATTGCCGCGCTTACCACCAGCGCGAAGCACATTCCGTACAGAAACCACCCTTTGACCATGTTAATGAGTGACAGTTTGGGGGGAAACGCGAAAACACTGATGTTTGTCAACATATCCGCAGACGAAACGAACGGCGATGAAACCATCAGCAGCTTAAATTACGCATCAAGGGTGAAGAAAGTGTCGAACAAATCATCGAAACAAATCGAAACAAATGAAATTCGTAAACTGAAGAGACAGTTAGCGAAGTTGAACAAGGGCAAGTGATTCATGAATATATGGTTAGGATTAGGGTTACTATGACATCCTATAAATATAGCTATAACATAATGTAATAGCATTGTTTCCTATTTTATAATACAGCATATTTATACTTCTTCGTATTACCAAGTCCTCGTAGTTGATGACAATTTAAAAAATATTAGCTAAAATTTAGAACAGCAAGACAGCATAGCATGTACACAATAACTATAAAAAACACAAATTCCCGCCTTTCCTGAAGAACATAATAAAAATATCGATTAATCTAATACAAACAATGACACAGCGTATCAATTCCATCCATATAATAAATAAAAAATAAAAAAGAGAAGAAGAAGATGGAAGACTATTATACATTTTATAAACAATTTTATTTAATATTCGCCTACCCTCTCCCTCTACCCTCCTTGTCTTCTTGTTTTTCGTAATTTTTTTCTTCTTCTTCATTTATTCTTCTTCTTCATTCATCATTTTTTTAATTTATTATTATTGTCTTTTTTAGCGATACTATTCCTATGTTGTATGTAAGACAAGAAGAAAAAAAGGGAGAGGTAGTATCTTTTTTTTTCCTTCTTCTTCTTCTTCTTCTTCTTCTTCCTATCTTCTTATTGTTTTAATGAAGAAGAAGGATTTCAAAAAGCTATGGCGGGTATGTATGGTCTGATTCCCTCCCTTTGACCACGATGAGTCCGATTGGTTAGAAATATATATACATGCGCAATGGACGAGGAAGAATGAAAACAATAGAACGCAGCGGAAGAATAATTTTATTACTTTATGACCACAAAGTAATCCACACCATGCCTTCTGTGTCTTCATCAAACGACGTTTCATACGATAGCCTACCACCATGGAGCTGTGGGGTGTGCACCTTCGTAAATGCCAAGTCCATTTCAAAATGTAGGGTCTGTGAAATTGGGGAGCGTCCAGCGAAGTATGGGATCGCACTAATGCGCCAGCAGCAACAGCAAAGCGGGGCATCCAGCACGAAGTCATCTGTAGATAAGAAAGCTCCCGAAGCCGAGGTTACTGCGCCTGCGCCGGAGTCTGGCACGTCAAACAGAACCGTGGAGAGTCAAGAAGTTAGTTCCGCCGTCTCGGTAGGAGCCTCGTTGGAACCAGAAAAGCCAGGAAACGACCCAATCGAAGCCAAGGAGGGAAAAAAACCAACGAAAGAGACCAAGAAGCGAAAAAAAACACAAAAAGCAAAGCCGGCGAGCGTTGTCCCAAAGAGAGAGAAGCGCCCAAGACGGTCGGCGGCTCGCAAGGCTCTGAACAACCTGAACGCGTATATGGGAGTTCCAAGCGACAGAGTGTCAGCGCCGTCCACGTCGCACTACGTTGGGTACGTAGAGGAAGGGGAGACTGTGGACATGATCATGAAAAAGTTTCAAATGATGGAGGAGGTACAAAATATGAACGCTGCCGCCAGTACCAACAAGGAAGGCGACAGTTCTACCGATGTCAATGGCGATACTAACGTATCGGAAGCTCAGTTAGAAGAGATTTTCCGACGGACATCCGCCTTCACGGTAGAATCAGCTACCAGAGCCAACGATGCGGACGATATGGCATTTTTCTCGGGGGTGAGCCAACAGAACCTTGGCTGGGAAAATGCCGCGGAATTGTTGGAACTGCACCAAGAAGACGAGGGGCAGTATTTTTGGTCCGGGGACGTCGACGAAGATGCGTTCTGGGACGACATGTACCACGGCAAGAAGCGCAACAAGAAGCGACGGAAGAGGGAGAAGAAAATCCGGAATCGCCGGGAACGGCGAGAAAAAAGAAACCGTCGGCGAGGGGTTATCGGGGACGCTCGCCTGCCGGGCGAGTTAGGTCGTGGCTACGGCACTACGAACATTGCATTCGTAAGCGATGCCAGTGGCCATTTCATCACGGCGTTGAAGCGCGTGCGCAGGAGGGCAGACCCGAAAGCTGTGGTCTACAACAAGATTCCGTTCCTAAAGCTTGCAGACCGAAAATACCCGGATGATCCCGGGTGCCCTGCGTCATGGGCAAAACCAATACAGCCGTATATCCCACGCGCATTAAGGTATGCAAGGACCGAAGACGGGTCAAAAGAATCTTACTGCTACAATGTCCCCAACGTGGCAAAATTTGAGTTGGAAAACTTGAAACCCCTGAAAGACGACCCAGAGTTTAATTATTTGGGCATAACGATGGACCCGCCGTGGCGATATGGCCCAGAACCGACGGATTCTACGGGCGCAGAAAATCCCTCGGACTCGAACCTAGTTCTCCCGGAAGACTTGAAGAATTTGAACCTGAGCAGAAAAGTCATGCCAACGGGGATAGTCTTTATCTGGGTTCGAAAAGAATACATTGGTCGGGTGATCAAGGCCTTAGAAGTTCACGATCTTTACTACGTAGAAAATTTAAGTTGGGTAAAGCAGTCCACGGACAACACTTTTGTGCACGGAGAAAGCCCGTATTTTAGTGCTGTGCACGAAACCCTATTAATATTTCGACGAGGTCATCTTTCCCCAAGCGGAAAACATTACCACGACAAGCTCGAACTTCGGCACCAGCGCACCGAGGACGTCGTCTTCGATTATGTGCAGGACCCCCACGACCCTTACGTCAACGACCGGCTTCCAACAGAGACAAAACCGGAGACTTTTTTGAGAAAGTTGGTGGAACGGATGTTGCCTCAAGCACGCCTAGACAGCGAAGGTAACATCAGTGACCGGTGGCGCTTGCTGGAGCTTTGGGCGAATCCACACAGCCTGCCAAACTGCTGGACGACGGTGGTTCAAAAATAACCCCTCCACTTTAGCGTGACGCGAACGGCATGTTCTGTTTCTTACGTCTTAGTTTTTTAAAAATCAATTACAAAAAAATACAGTTCATATATAATTTGTTTTTTTAAAAATATACATTAAAGCATACTATATAATTTGTTTTTTTTAATATACATAACTTGCACTGCTCTCTTCTTGAAGAACGTTGGCACGCTGTTCAGACATTTCCACACCTTGATGTCTTCGTTGGTTCATATATGATAGGATACGCACTATAAAAAAAAAAATGCTGATGCCTTTCTAATCCGGCGGTCGCGACTGCTAAGATTCATCTTTCTTTGCCGCCGAGCCGCTAGCAGATGGTTCAGACGTTACAACATGGGTATTTTTAACATTCGGGGCAAATACGCCAGGAAAATCATTGTAAAAGAACGCATCTATCACGTTTGGTTTTGTATCGCCGCCGCAGCTGTTCGTTTCAATGGGTTCGCCAAACTCTGCTGGGGGCATATCCATCTTGTTATTCGGATTTTTAACTAAGGCCTCTAAACTACTAAAGGAAGGGGAAGTCTATAACTTTCCAATGCTGTTTATAAAAAGAAACCCGTTTGTTGCACAGCATAGATAAACAGAGAAAATTCTCCAACACTTTAACACTTTGATCAAATGTGCATTTTATTCGTTTTGTTGATAGTATTATACCTGCCCGCCCCTCCTCCTCTTCTTCTTCCCAGTTGTTTTCTTCTCTCTTTTCTTCATCATCATCACCTTTTTTTTTTTTGTAGGGAGGGGGAGGAGGAGGAGAGAGCAGCAGAGAGCAAAAGAAAAAAACTAAAAATGCTGCTGCTGAGGACGTCGTGGCCTTTTCTTTATTTTAGAGTTCTTCGTTCTTTTTTTTTCTTCCTTCTTCTATATTAAATTATCTGGTATTATTATGTATTTTATTATTCTATTATCTTCTT
>LT642600.1:0-13933 GCA_900128585.1 Stramenopiles sp. TOSAG23-3 | reverse complement strand
TTCTTTCTTTCTTTCTTTCTTTCTTTCTTTCTTTCTTTCTTTCTTTCTTTCTTTCTTTCTTTCTTTCTTTCTTTCCTTTTTCTTTCTTTCTTTCTTTCTTTCCTTTTTCTTTCTTTCTTTCGTTCTTTCTTTCTTTCTTTCTTTCTTTCTTTCTTTCTTTCTTTCTTTCTTTCCTTTTTCTGTCTTTCTTTCTTTCGTTCTTTCGTTCGTTTGTTTTTTCTTCTTTCTTTCGTTCTTTCGTTCGATTGTTTTTTCTTCTTCTTGCTGTTTCTATATTTTTTTCTTTCCAATTTTGCTTCTGTCCACTTTTCCTCTCAATTTGGATATTTAAGAAGTGTTTCAGTTTACTACTTTTTATTGCTGTAGGACTATAGGATTACTTCGTATTAATTAATATTTAGAATTACAACTATATAAAGAAGCAATAATAAATAATAGCCTGCCTAGCCAATCTCTATAATCTATGGAGAAAGTGATAGATAGATCATCAGATTCTGTCATCCGCTTCTTCTTCTCTTCTACTATTAATACTACCTCCTTTGGTACCAAGTAGTACTACCACTCAACACAAAAAATTAACAACAAACAAATTGAACTTGTTTTGGTTTTTATGATAGTTTGTTTTGATCTTCGTTTCTTCTCCTTCCCCCCCCCTTTTCATTCTCCCCTCTCTTTTTTTGGTTTTTAAATTGTTGAAAAGGGCGTGTTCTTTGACAAAGAAAAAGGAAAGGATTCAGGAAAGGATTGAGGAAAGAAAGTGCAGTTAGTTGGTGCGAGTTGTTCCTGGGTATGGCGTCCGCAATAGAGGACGATGCCCCGAAGGTTCCGGTTCCGGGCGCGTCCGGTACGGGCGGTGGCCAGGGCAGTTCCCCGTCGGGGCGGCAGTCTCCCCTTGGTAACGCGGAGAAGTTTGCGATGCTGCTGGAGAGTTCGGGTCCCAGCCCTCGTTCTAGTAGAAGACAGTCTATGCCGCCAAGCACGTCGAATTTCGACGGTTTTGGGGAGATTTCCCCCGCCCCCGTTTCCCCCACCCCCTCGAAGCGCGATATCAAGAACCTCGTAAAGCTCCGCCGGGGCTCGCTGCAGCCGATGATGAAAAGCCCAAACACGATGGTGGCGACGGAGCCCGGGCATTACATGCCAGAGGTAGATACCCCCTTCGCGAAAGCTGTGAACTTGACGATCGATGCCGGGTTTGAGAAGGACAAAGGGAGGCGCCGCCGCCGCTTGATAACGCGAAAATACAAAGCGCGGCTGAAGACGGAGAAGGAAGAGTTGAAGAGCCAGAAAAAGAAAGCGTTGCGCAGAGACCGCCGGGAGAAGAAAGGGAAAGAGGTGCGGACCAAAGATGTCATAGGAAAGGAGGATGAAATGTACGCACTCACGTACGGGATGATGATCGGGGTGCAGGTGAGCGTCGGCCGTCAGTTTAGCGAAGCCTACCCGCCGACGGCGGCGGCGAGGAAGGACTCTACGACTAGCGTGGACAGCGACTCCGTCGGGGCGGACGGCATTTCCGCCCTAAGCTCCCACTCCAGCCGGGTGATCAACTTGAACAGCCTCTCCCGCCGCCTTACGATGAAAGACTTCATGGCAGTAGAGAAGTACATATTCCCCCTCTCCCCGAGCATGTCCGCTGGGACCGCGGTGAAGAAAGGGGTGAGCTTTAAGTTCAAAGACTACGCGCCGCTGTGCTTCCGGCACTTGCGCAACCTTTGGAAAGTGGACCCGGCAGAGTACTTGCTGAGCATTTGTGGGAACTTGGGGTTTATTAAATTTTTATCGAATTCGAAGAGCGGGCAGTACTTCTTTTTCTCCAACGATATGAAATACATGATCAAAACGTTGACCGACCAGGAGTGTAAATTTTTGCGGAGGATCCTCCCATACTTTGTCGAGCACATGGGCCAATACCCCGATAGCCTTTTGAACCGTTACTACGGCCTTCACCGTGTTAAAATGCCGCACATCAGGCGCCGTCTGCATTTTGTCGTCATGAACAACATTTTCAACACACCGAAAGACATCCACGTCAAATACGACATAAAGGGCGCAACGTACAAAGGGCGGTACACGTCGCACGAAAAAATCAAGAAAAAGCCAGGGTCGGTGCGAAAAGACCTTAACTTCCTGGGTTTCGACGACTCGCTGAGTGGCCCCATCGAAAACTTGGCGCAAAGGATCAAATTAGGGACCCCGGAGCGGCGGAAAAAGTTCATCGATCAGATCCGCGTCGATTCCCTGTTCCTGTCTAAGATGGGTATCATGGACTACAGCCTGCTGGTGGGCATCCACGGGCGCGTCCCAGAGAAGATTCCAGGCTATGGTGTAGGCAAGAAACCCCCTAGAAAAAGCAGCCGCGGAAGCTCCACCAGTGGGAACACCAGCGGCGGTGAAATGAGCGACGGAAAAGCTTCGAGCGGCGACGAGAGCATGATGTCTGACGGCTTGGAGGAATCGTACAACTTGACCGCGGACGAGCTGGAGGAGTCTGAAATCATTCGGGAACCAGAGTGCCACCAGCGATTGCCCATTTTTAACCAGGAGTCTGGCGGCTACCAAGGAAAGACCCCCTCTGGGGAGAACAACAATGAAATCTATTACTTTGGCATCATTGATATCCTGCAACAGTACAACTTGATCAAACGGGGGGAGAATATATTTAAAACGTATATCGCGGGTCAGGGGAAGGGGAAAATATCCAGCGTTCCGCCGTTGGAATACGCGAAACGGTTCATTAAATTCTTCTCGGATACCACTGATCCGCAACTATCGGAGTAAGCAAGAATTAGTTGTGTACATATATGGGAAGAAAGAGATTATGCATGATGAAGATATATAATTTGTTCTTAATATTAAAATAATAAAACCGAGTACCGGTAGACTCTAGAGAGTATTTTGGTAGTAAGTAGAATATTATTTTTTTAATAATATAATGATGGAATATTAATTATATTATTATCCCATCATATTATTATACTTGGTATTTTAATATAAATATATATAATAATAATAATAATAATATTCATCATCGTATTTTATAATACCTCTCTCTTTTTTGCTCCTCCTACCTCCTCTCTTCTTGCTTCCTCTCTCACAGCAGCAGATCGATCTCATCATCATCATTATCACTTCCTTCTTTCTTCTTCTTGTTTCGGAGGAGGAAGCAATCAATTATCCCCCGTACATATCGTCTGTAATATAACCGAAGGACTAGAAGAATTTATATCATGCCTTTGCCGAACAATAGAATAAGTATTGTTCTCCCAGGACAATTGTTGAAGTCTTTCTAACCTTAGTAGTTTAGGGGGTGTTGGGGGAGGATTCTATTTGGGGGAGACTTACGTTTCTGGAACGGGTGTGTGTATACATGAAGCGCCGGGGGACAATTGACCTAGGGAATATCCAACAGTGTTGTTTGGTAGAATGTGATAGCAAAGTGAGCAAATCCCATTCAGCACAGCGTGAGAACGTCAACTATTTGTGGCGTGTTGGTTTGGTAGAAGGAGTTAGACACTGTGCCGGCGGTGGTGAAGAAGACACGCCGTCGGTACTGTCACAAAGTGCTCTTAGTAGAATAGAACCCACGGGGGGAAGCGTCCACGAGGACCACGTGTTGTTTTGCAAACGGTGTGCCATTCTTTTTCTTCCGGGTGACAATTGCACTGTTCGGGTGATATCGAATTCCAGAAAAAAACGACGGAAACGAAAATGTGCAGAAAAGGGAGTAGTGTACACGTGCAAATCGTGTGGTCACCACCAGAGGAAGGAGAGCACCGCGCGCCAAAAGCGTGAGCCATCGAGTGACAAGCCTGGGAAGAAACGAAGGCGATGAGCCAATGAGGTGGAGGCGCTGCCTGCTACAGAGGAGACGTACCTTATGTAAAAACATGATTATATGGTATGTTGTAAGACTCTCATTTTAAATCAACGTACCTTATGTAATATTACTGTTTAAAATATTATTTGTACTAAAAATCGCTAAGAATCCTTACGAAATTTTACAATGCATTTACGCCATGAGTGAATTTACTCGTCGGTAAACCTGTTTTGGCACAGTTTGCTCCACAGCTGGCCCGCTTCTGCATTCTTCTTACTCCCGCGCTCCATCGGCTTGGCAGACCCGGGGCGCGAGGTTACGCCGCTGCGGCTATTGGTCCCCCATGCAGAGCGACTGGAAGCATCCATCTCTTTGCTACGAAACACGAACTTCCGAGTAATTGCGCTAGTCGCCGCAGCCCCACCTGCCCCGATGCCGCCAAACGTGGTCGGGGGCGCAATGTTGGAATTCGTGGAATTCATGTTCAACGCAGAAGACGAGTTCCCGGTGGACAAGAACGATCCCCTGGACGCTGTCAAGGACATGGACTTTCTTCGAAACAGTCCTGGGCCCATGCTGTTGCTGTCTGCGGGGGTTGGTGCGCTGGTGGCATTGTTCCCAGAAAATGCAGCAGGATCGGCCGGCAACGAAGAGCTTCGCCGCAGCACAGGCTGGGGTTTTGACATCACGTTCGGGGCGTCAAAGCTGTCCTGGCGCATGATGGGAGTTCTGACGTTGGTCCGTTGCATCATGGCCAAAATCTGATTGCTCGTCTCGTCCCCTAAAATGGAACTCTCGCGGGGGGAGCGGGCCCTCGGAATGTTCAGGGGCGAAGCGCTATTCCTAGCCTCCAATTTCATGAGGGCCCTGGTTTTTTTTGCCCTTGAGCGCATCAACGCGATGGTGGCTTTCTGGTCCCCTGCGTCGAAATCGTGCGGCATCTTCTCTGGGTCCGTGACGTTCTTTTCGGCCTCCTCGACATTTTCGTCCTCCTCAGGGTCGCTGTCAAAATCAGAAATGTAATCATCATCGCCGTGACGCAGTCGTTCCCGTTCAATCTTAGACAGGAGGGCGGCTTCTTCGTCTTCCACTTCTTCGTCATCGCTCTGGTCGAGGCCCAAACGACCCTTTTGGCGTTTGTTGCCTTCCACCAAATCCTCTGTGCCCAAACGGCCATGGCGACGGCCCCGGCGCCGTCCTTTCCAGCCTTCTTGGATGTTCTTCACAACAGCAGCCACTTCTTCCTCGTCTTGCTCTCGCAGCTTGTCGGCGTGAAATCCTGCCTCGTCGGCATCTTCGTCTCCTTCGTCGTCCGACGGGGCATCGACAATCCCTTCTAAATCGGCCTCCATAACATCCTTCTGGGTGACGCGATCCATCCTTTCGTCCATCCTGTCTTGCTCTTCTCGCCGCTTCATGTCGTCAACGCCGTATTCTCCGACCCCGTGGGTCATCCTTTCTTCGTCGTCGGACTCTTCGGCTTCTTCTTCTACCATAGACCCCGCCCTTCTATTAGCTTTCAAGCTCTCTGCTTCTTTGGCCAAGGCGGCACGGTATGCGGCAGCTCGATCTACTTTCGGCGCATCGGATTTCGCTTCCGTCGCGTTCTCTTCCTCAGCGGAAGAGGCTTCGGCGTCGTCGTCCAGAACGACTTGCGTCGCTTCCACCGTTTCGTCGTCGTCGGAGCGGCCAGCTTCTTCGTCTGTGCCCACCTTTTCATAGGCCACATTGTCTTGTACACTAGATTCTTCCCTCCTCGGCTTCGAAAACAGCTGGTCCAATGCACCGACCTTTTTCGGCTTCTCGGCAACTCGTTTGGCCATCCTCGAAGCAGGACTGAGTCGGGCCGCCGTCGGCGCGGGTTTATCCGTCGGGCCTTCGTCTTTCAAGGATTTGCTTTCGCCACTGTCGGAAGCTTTTTCGGCACTTTCGGCGGGGACTGCTTCCTCACCCTTCATATCGGCCTCGGCGCTCTCTTTTTTCGTCGGTGGTGCCAGTGCCGAGACGTCCACGCCGTCGGCATAGTACCCTAATCCTAGCGTGTCCCTCTTGAAAACGTAGCCTGGCTTCGGCTCAGAAAAACTTTCGGCCGCTATAAACCCCACCCCGGCACTCTCCACGACACCGTGCTTTCGCCTCTGATTTTCCATTACTTTTCTCTCGATTTCCGCGACCAAAGCCTGTTGCGCTTCGTCTTGTCCTCGCTTGGCTGCTTCCTTTCGCTCGGCCTCTTTCCATTGCTCAAAACTCGCGTAGCCCTGCAGCTGGGCGTGGGAAGTCAGGCGCTCGTTCGCCGCCTCCTGGCGCAATTTTTTGAAATAATTGTCCCGTATCGCCTTCCCGTCTGTGACCCCTTTGGAATTCTTCTTGCCGACTTTGGCCTTCTTGCTGCCGGCGAACATTTTAAAACCGTGATGGCGCCTGGAGCGCATCGCTAAGTCTCGTCGTGCTTTGGCTGCACGGTCCGCCGCGGCTTTGAACCCTGCGGTAGATGGGGACTCCCCGGGCTGCGACAGTGCAGGCCTGGTCTCCATGACCAGCTCAATGTCGTCGTCGGAGTCGGACCCTGACTCGCTGCCAAACGACCCCAGCCGTGGCTCCTTCAGAAGCAACGATGGCGCGGACACTGTCCGGCGGACAGCTCCAGGCTTTGACACGGATGGTTCGGCCTCGCCCTCCCCCAACTCCACATCTTCCCGCTCTTCGCTTTCCTTCAGAAGCACCTGGGGCAGGGTGGCCTCCGCTTCTTTGCGGGCGCGGCGGGCGCCCTCTGCCTTGGCCTGGAAAAAGTTTTTCTCGTTCGCCGACGTGCTTGACGACAGGGCATGTTTTCGTTGCCGAATCTTTTCCAGGAGGCCCGTCATTACAACGCGACCCTGCTTCTGGGCGTTCCGGCTCTCCTCCTCTTGGCGTTGCTGATTCAGCTTGTGTTCTCGCAGGGCTTTGTTCCTTCGGGCGGCAGCTTCCGATCGGTCGCGCGCGTCCTGCTCGTTCAACTCTGGCGACCACACGTTGATGACCATCCTCACCGCCCGCTTCGTCGTGTCCACCGTTGTGCTAGCGTCTTTGATCCCCCCGGCAAATTGAACCCCGGGGGTGCCAGGCCACAGCGTCTGAAACAGCACGTTGGCGCGGTGCAGCATCAACGCAACCAAAGCCCCGGTTTCCTTTATGTACGAGTGCACGAGACGCTTCGCTGGGGTTAGCTTGCTGATTTTCCCCATTTCCTTTCGAATGGCGGAGATGAACTCTGTGTTCAGGTGGCCGTCTTTGTCGCAATAGGGCAGGTAGCACCGCTTCGTGGTCACCACAAGGTAAGATTCGCGAGGAAGGTTGGCTTTCTCCTTCGAATCCATGGCCACCTTACTGATGGACTTGGGGTCGTCCTTTGCGCGCTGGACCCTTTCGCGGAAGGTCTTCTCGTCCACAAGGCCGTTGAATGGCAGCTTAGGATTGGGCCGGTTTGCTTTGATCTCTTGTGGGTCGCTGGCGCTCCCACTGTTCGATTTGTGCCGTTTGTGGGCCCCTTTGCTGGACTTGGTCTTTCGTTTTGTGCCGGTCACTGACTCGGGCAAATCCTCGGCAGCATCACTCGCGTCTCCGCCGTCGTCCTCCGACGAGGAGCTGTCGCTGTCGCTGCTGCTGCTGCTGCTGTCGTCGCTGCTGCTGCTGTCGTTCCCAAAGACATTTCGCACGGCGTCCATGGTGCTCTTGTCCGGCGTGCCGGACGGCTTGGCCGCTGGCTTGGTAGGGCTGAGCTCCCCCGTCGCTTTTCGTTTGAAAAGCATCTCCAATTCGTCCTCCTCTTCCTCCGACGAGGACGACGACATCACCATGTCCGCGTCATCTTGCGCCGCCTTGGCGGGGGCCACAAATTCCTCCGCGACGCTCGGCTTCGAGGGGGTCGGGGCCACCGATTGCAGGACGCGGTCCGTTTCCAGATCTGTAAACCCCAGGGGATCCCTCGCGGGGCTGCTGGGCTTTGAGTCGTCCAACCCGGAGGATGCAGCGTCATCATCGTTCAACAGGGAAAACATCTCGTCGGCGTTCTCGTCGTCCCCCATCAGCGCCAGCTCTTCGCCCATGTCCTCGTCCTCGTCCACCATAGAGAATTTCTCCCGGTTGCTGCGCCCGTACCCCAGGCGACTCGCCGTGCCCTGTTTGCTTTGCATTGACACTTCTGGCGGGGTCTTGTTTATCGCTGTCGGCTCTGCAGACGCTGCGTTTGCAGGGCTAGCCGGGAACGAAGAGGCGATGGTACTGGTTTCTGGCGTCTCCGCTGGTGGCAAGTCCGTGATCATGGCTACTACTAATAATGCGTGCTTTCACTGCTACTGACGGTATGCGTTGCCGTAATCGTTCTAAATACACTAACTATACTTCAAACTAATTGTACGCTTCCAAATGTAAATATTCCTAGACTAACACACAAACACATGCACACAAACACACACAAAAAGAAGTTCAAAGCCATTTTCTCTGGCCGTCTTTGCTTCCTTCTCTTCTTTTTTATATAATACAATTCAATAAAGCTTTACAGATGTTGTTATTTTAAATTAAGATACGTACGTCGTCCGTGGTAGGTTGGTCGTCTCTCTTCCTTCTTCTTCTTTTAATTCTTCTTCTTCTTTTAATTCTCTTCTTCCTTCTTCTTCTTTTCTTCTTCTTCTTTTCTTTTTTGTTGTTGTTAATAACAAGAAGAAAACATTTTAATATTGAAATAGTATTACAACAAGCATGATCATGAAAATACAAAGAGAAGGAAGGAGAAGGAAAGAGGTAGGCCATCCTTACTTCTATTCTATACTCTAGCTACTACGACTATGTTATTGAATTATGAAAAATAGTTTAGCGCCAGATTTTAGATTTTCTTCTGATTTTCCAATTTAATTAAATTCTCCCTCCAAGAATTGAATTGAATTTATCACAAGTTCGGCACTGTACTATTTCGTAGTCTAGTACCTATCTTACAAGTTAAAGTAGAAGCAAAGAAGAGAAGAGAAATTACTCCCTTCTCCTATTTTATTAGTTTTATTAGACTACGTATTATTGGAATTATTGTATTTATTATTAATAATATATTTATAACAAAATTTAACAAAAAAAGAAATAAAAAATAAAAAATCATCGAAAGAAAATTTTGAAAGATGATAAATGCTGTGTACGCACTGATATCCTCCTATATACATTACAATATAGTCGTCTAGATATAAGTACTTCAATTGAAAACAACACAACAGGGAAACAATACAGGAATGTTTTACATACAAATAGTAAAGACTGAATCTGAGGAAGCCTGTGATATACCCTAATTTCTAACATGGATATGACTGAAGAGAAAAGAGAAGCCATCTAGAATTAAGGATATGTGTTTTATAGGGATAACGATGTGAGACAATCTGTTATGATAAGGCTAGGTATCTTGATAGATTTAGATGAAATCATTTATTGATATTTAATAATAAGAAAATAGAATAAAAAAGGGATAAAGTATACATCTTTAATATCTGCACAGCACGTATAATCCTATGGACATATATCCTTAATTATGACTTATTTTGAAGAAGGTAGAAAAGAAGAGAGAGAGATTTTTTTTTTTTTTTAATTATAATAATATAATAAACAACTGAAGAATTGAGAGCAAGGATGTCCTTTTATTCTATTTCTTCTTTTTTTTTACAATTTTACATGCGTACACGTTTACATTGGTTGGAACCTATTATATTTGCAAGCATGTTGAACAATTGAGACCGTCTAACCAATCCTAATCGCAAGATTTCCACGTTTCAGTCCGTTGACTTATAGCACATATAATCGTCGAAATGAGTTCTCTGACGGTAGCGATCACTGGAGCATCCCGCGGAATAGGGCTTGGTCTGGCCAAAGCCCTCCACGAACGGGGGGACGTTGTGTACGGACTGTGCCGAAAATCAAATGATAGCTTGAACCAGTTAGGGCTGAAAGGCGGCGTTGTTGAAGGCGTGGATGTTGCTTCAGATGATGTTGGGTCCGTGTTGGTCGAAAAGCTGCAAGGAGTAAACATTGATGTGTTGGTTAACAACGCGGGTGTCCTATCCCGAGAAGGGTTGGACGGGTTCTGCGGAAACGCGGCTGCTGCCTTAGCGAACGCTCGCCAGCAGTTCGAGGTGAACGCCCTGGGCCCCCTGAAAGTTTCCAGTGCCCTGGTGTCGAATGGGAACCTAAAGAATGGGTCTAAAATTGCCATCGTTTCTAGTTTGATGGGATCGATCACGGACAATGATGGCGGTGGCATGTACGCGTACCGGTCTTCGAAAGCTGCCGTAAACATGATTGGTAAAAGTCTGGCAAACGATTTGAAAGACCAAGGCATCGCCGTCCAGCTGTGGCACCCTGGGTACATCGCAACTGACATGACCGCGTCGGCAAACAGCAGCGGCAAACGAAGCGTCGACGATTGCATTCGTGGGTTTTTGGAATTGGTTGATAAACTGAATAATGCTGGGGTCGCTGAAACTGGACTTTTTTTTCATGCTAATTATGGGGAAGGGAGAAAGCCTATTCCATGGTAGGTACGATAGTGTATTTTAAAACTCAACAAGTCAAGATAGAAGAAAAGCTGTGGTGTGTATAAATACGACGTAGAGGGGGCAGGGGGTGCAGGGAAACTGGAGAGACAAAATAATCCACCTACACAATTATTAAGGATATGTGTGTATATTGTATATAATATATATGCTATGTGTATAGTAAAGAGGTATACTTTTTTAAATCACTTTTTTAATTCTATTTAATTATATTTATTAAAATGAATAAAAAATGATTTCATCTAAATCCATACTACAGATATACAGATACAGAAAGAAAGGCCTTACCTTATCACATAACGAAAGGGTTTCATTTTGTTATTATCCTATAAAATACATACATATCCTTAATTCTAGATGGCTTTATAATGTAATAAATACCACGACCGTTATTGAATAAATTATAATTTATTTAGAATACCCAACAGTAACACAGCAAGTGGTAAACGTCGGTGGTGTGATTATTTTATTATTATTTTTATTTTATTATTAACCCCACCGACCATCTTGTACCATATAATCCACGAAACGCAAACGTCCATCGATGATGCGAGAGAGAGGCGGTGATTTCAAATTGTTGTAACAGTAAGTTTTACGAATTATTTTTTACTTTTAATTCTGATGGTACATTTTGAGTACATAATTGTGCCCGCGTTTCAATTCCCTTCCTTTGCACACCATTATTGATTTTTTTCGCCCGGGTGTTGAATTTTTGGGTCCCGGTTTGTCGTTGCTTGTGCGTGCGTTGGAACGTTCAGATCGGCTAGCACAGTGGGGGTGGTCCTGGTGCTGGTTCGGTAAGGTTTAATATGGCAAGTCAACATCCGTTGCGAGACATGCTGAACAGAAGCGCCAGCTCAAAGCATGCTAGAAAAAAGTTCCAAAACAGGCTGGTAAAGGGGGCGTCGGCTGGAAATTTGAGTGCACTGGCAAAGTTAGCAGAAAATGCTGCGGAGAACGAGAAACACTACTCTGGCAGTTTGAAACGGCTTATGACGTTCAAGAAAGCGTCAAAGAAGCGAACGGATAAGAACCAAGCAAAGTTTTCCTGGAGGGAAGAGCAGAAACGCCTGAAAACGGAGGCAAAGCACCTTTGGCGCGACATAATCAAAGCCATGCTGCCGAAAAAGCTTAGGAGTGAATCCAAAGGGTTTGAAAAGGCCTGGGCGTCTCAGGAGAAGGAACTTTTTGATCAAATGGAGAAACTCAAAGAGTTCGTGCAGTCCTCGTCCGCCTCGCCAGGGTTTCGGACCGCCATGTCCGACGGTAAGCCTGCCGAAACAGTGCTCGAAATTGGAGCGATTTTAGCGGACTTTCAAGAGGCAAATGGAATCATCAGCGACGGGCTGGAAGAGGAACTAGAAACGTGTATAGAGGATGTAAATAATGCTAGAAACGCCGTGTTTTCGGCCTTGAAGGAAACGGGCAACGGTAGTGGTGCATTCGGAGGTATTCCCGGCCGCTCCGATATTGACTGCCTAAAGCAGTACGGCGGCGACGTTTGGAAAGCGGTGGAGGCCGTGCCCTATGCGGGTGAAATGGAGCCCTCGGTCGTTTTTGAAATTTGCCAACGGTTAGAGGCGCACCAGGGAAAGGTGCACAAGGAGATCAGCGCGTTGAAGGGGAGGACGAAAGAGTTTGAAACGGCAGAGAAGGTCGTCGCAGGACTCGGCGGTGCTGCCGACCCTGCAGGCATCAATGGGAACCAGAAAACCCCTACAGCGTTCTTTAAGACCGCGGTTCCAGAGGAGGCAGGAAGGGAAGACAAGCAAGAAAGCGAGAGAAAGATCGCCACCAAACGTCTGTTTGGGGGGTGGGAGGAGCGGTCCCACGACCTGTTCGTAAAAGCCTGGCGAGAATCAATAGCCCGGGGCAAAAGCAAGCATGCGCTGTACAAGTCTGTGAGAATCGTTTGCCCAGAACAAAACCTGGAGGACATTCGCTCGCATTCCCAAGAGTACGAAAAATGGAGGTTTGCAAAAAAAGAAATCAAAGACAAACGGGTGGCGTGGATGCGCACCGTCAAGGAAGAGTTGGAACACTGCAAAGTGCTATTTGCTGGGGAAGCGAAACGAAAGCGAGAGCAGCTGGCGCAGTTTGAAAGGCTTCAAGCCCAGGAGTTGAAACGGAGCGAACTGCACGATTTGCTCTCTCAACTGCGGTCTAAGTTTGAGGAGAAGCAGCGCGTCAAAATGGCTGAGGCAAACCGCTTAAAAGCGATCCAAGATAAGGAGGATGCGCTGCACCGCGAGAAAGAGGATTTAGAGCACGCGAAGAACAAAAGGCTCGCCCAGGAATACCAAGAAAAGAAAAAGCGAGAGCAGGAGCACGCAGCCTACCTGAAGATGCAGCAAGAAGAGGAAGAGATCCTGGCAAAGAAGCTGCTCGCGCCCATGCTGAAAGATCGCGTAAATTATCGCGAAAAGATGATTTCCGAGAAGAATGAGCAGAGAAAGGTAAGGTTGCATGAACTCATATCCGAGAAAGAACACCGAGAAGAGATATTGCGCAAGCTGAAAGCGACCTGCCCTTATGCGGAGAAGTTGGAGCAGCTGCACGATCCAGAACGGCTCTTTCAGGCGACAAAGGCCTTTGAGGCAGCCGTTGCAGAGCTCGACTACTTGCTTGCTAACCCAGAAGACAATCGTTTGGCAAAGCCGTTGAATGGCTTCAACTCAAAGAAGATTACGACCGACGTCCGGTACAGGCTGGCCGCTCGCTTGACTACCGCCGGTCTCCAGGCCACGCCGTATGCCCAAGCGCTCATGCTAAAGATGGCACGAAGCCAGCCGGTGCACAGGGTCTCGCAGGCGGGACCCTTCCGCCCCATTGGGATCGTAAATCACAGTTCAATGAATTACTGACCGTTGAAAGGTACGTAGTACAGACGTGTTAGGATTAATGTAGCCATTATTTTGTTTTTGAAATGTTTCGCGGTCAAATATCTTGGGACAGTCCGGAAGTTGGAACGAGAGCGGCGTGCAAAATTATGAATATAACTAAGAAGAAAAGTAATTGAGATTAAAAAAATATAACATAAGATATCATAATACTCTCGTTTACTCGTTTATAGGAGTGCGCTATTACAATTATAAATACACAGCATGTATATTATATGCTGTGTAATGTAATAAATTTCTTTGTATTCCTCTTCATTTTATTCTTCTTGCGTTGCTACTACAGGTATTATTATTAATAAAACTAATAATAATAATACAGGAAAAGAGAAGAAGAAAAAAAAAAAAGGCAGCAAGCAAGATTTCTTCATTTTTTTCTTTACTTTCTTCTCTTTCTTCGTAATAAGAAAACGAAAACGTAAAAATATGAAACAACTCATTTCATAAAAAAAGAAAAGACTAGAATTTAAAGCAATGTATATTCTCTTATCAGCGTAACAGTTCAAAATTAAAGGTAGTATATTATGGCAAGTTTATTAGTTGGGGGTGATGAGAAAAGAAGGAAGACAGATGAGGAGGAGGACGGTATCAGGACACTGAAGGAGCTCCCGGATGCGTTACTTGTATTTGTAATGGACTTTCTTCGTGGG
>LT642598.1:0-13949 GCA_900128585.1 Stramenopiles sp. TOSAG23-3 | reverse complement strand
CTCTCATTTTAAATCCAATACTTCAAATCCAACCCTAATCCTATCTCGATTTTTTATCTTTTAATTTGATTTTTAGTTTACAAATTATATATACTCAATAATTCAGTGATTTCACTTACTAACCCAATGTTTCTTTCTCACGCGTCTTCGCCGTCCTCTGCCTCGCTCTCCAGCGCCGGGCTTGGCTCTGCCTTTGCGTGGCTCTTCGCCGGCGAGTTGACTGTTCCGATAATTTTCTCCAAATCATGGACCATTTCTGGGGCCAGCCGAAGCAGCTTTGGTACAAAAAGGAGGGCAACGTTTATGCTTGTGCCAAAGTTGATGCAGATCGCTTCGGCCATGGTAAGAACGTGCGGGAACTGGGTGGTGTACTTTGCCCCGGCTTCCTGGGAACTTCCAGCAACCACATATATGCCCGCCACAAACAGAGAGGTGACGAACGTGTTGTACATGATGGCAGCGATTACCCGGCTTTCACTGAACCTGCTGTCGATTGTTTTCGTTTGGATGGCAAGGATAACGCCAGCAAGGATTACCATCGAATTCAGAATAAAACTGACTGTGTTCCAACCCGTTGATGCATGCTGCCGCGTGGAGCAGAGTTCATATTTCAGCAATTTGTGGGCGTCGGCGCTTGACGGTATGTACTCCAGCACTGCCTCGCTGGGGTGCACCAGCGTGGACAGAAGGGACAACAGAAACGTGGAAAAAAACATCCAGAATGCCAGGAGCTTGCGCACCATCTTCACGCTCAGCCGCGACTTTTTGAATTTCTCTGCCGCCCGGTACAGCTCTCGCACTCGCAACTCCTTCAGCAACAGGGTGACCAAAAATAGACTCCATCCAAGGTTAGCAAACCATACTTCTGCCGCGCACCCCACATTGGTCGGCTTGCTGGCCCGAAGAATCCCAAAAATGTAGAAGAAGCTAGCCCCAACCAGAGCGATTACCAAAAATTCAGGCTGGGACGACTTGAACTCTGCCCTTCGACCCCATAGCAAAAAGGCGATAAAGAGGCAGAGCGCGATGCCAATGCAGTTAAGAACAATGATGGCAATAAACCCGTTCGGAATCGGCACATTCTCAATGTTCTTTGGGTACCCTTCTGGTACAAACTTTGCAAAGTCCCCCTTCAACTCCTGGAGCCACGTGCACACCTCTTTCCTGGCTCTCAGCGCCGTTGGGTACGTTCCGTCTGAGCTCCACCTCCAATTAAAAAGGACTTCGCTGACTTTCTCGGTGCTGACACGAAAACCGCTCAAGAACCTGCGAGCAGGTGTCGTCGCGAAACTATCGGTGTTTTTCTCTTGGTTTTTAAGTCCCGTAGACAAAGCTTTCGTCAAGAGCTCCACGGGCCAGTCGCATCCGCCGTTCGAGTTGGTTCCGGCCCGTGCGGTCGAGTTCGTTCCGCAGGTCTTCTTCCGGGATGGCCGACTCTGCTGGCACGTTCGACTGAAATCCTTCAAAATGACGGATGTCATCTGCCACTTGGATTCCAACTTGTAGCGTTCCAGTAAGGCCTCTGGCTCCCACCACCACACCAGTACGTTTTCATCGTTCTGACCAGCCGCTTCTATGACTTGCGTCATTTGCCCGTAGCTGTAGCCCCCATCTTCTTGGGGCCCCTTTGTTTTAAGCGGCATGGCCGTTCCGTTCGCCCCAGAATACTTTATCTGCGCGTCTACCCACGTGACCCAGTCACACGGGGCTTGGATAAAATAACCCCCGCAATCGCTCGAAGATTCGGTGCAGTTATCTGCCACGAAGTGTCCCTTGTATTTTCCAGCTAGGTAGTATGAAGCGCTTTCGGCGGCAGTGCTCGGCAGACCAGAAGCTACGCTGTCCGTGCAGTTGGCCGACAGTGACACATTTTTGCAATACTCCCAGAAAGACAACGGTCTTTTGAACGTCCTCGCCATCTTTTCTTTCTCAAAAAATCCGTAAAACGATTTCAACGACGGATCAGCAGCAACCAGCGATTCAAACGTGTACCATGATATTTTTCCATATGCCCCATTCGGCATACCCTCAGCATACCCATCTTTTAGATGAAACGCCGTTTCCATAGGAGAAATTTGCCCGCTAGGCCATATCTCCAGCATCCCATGAGCGCATGACACTGAGGAGTCCGACGGGCACGCTCCATTCGACGTGACAGCAGTCTTCAAAGCGCCAAAATCGTACGCGTCTGATGGGTAATCAAATGCGTTATCTTTGGAGTAGAATTCAAAGAATTTCTGTCGGCTCCCTGTCTCAATGGTGACGGGCACGTGGAGCACTTCGCTGAGGTATATCTGCGCCGTCCAGGTAAGGAACATGGCAGACTCCCAGTTGTGAGGGAAGAGCCTCACTTCCGGGTACTTAAGCTCATTCGGCACACACTCGCCCCGCTCGGAACTGCCCTTGGTGTCCAACGAATTGCACACCCGCTTTGCCCCTGGAAAACAACCCGATGAATACGGATTGGTACAAAAACCGTCCTTGCAAGACGACAGAGGAGACTGGCTTTGACAGTACGCGTCTGTTGTGCAAACGACCCCGGCGTATGCGACCATACCTCTGCACCAAAATACAAAAAGGCAAAGGAACGCAGCGTGGGAGGACATAGCTAAGTTGACTTGGACAAAGGACAGAACATTCAAGACGTTATATTTGCGAAATGTAGAAGACTGAAAATATTCTCCCATTTTCTGTTTTTGTAAAATGCATATATATTTTTTAAGAAAGTGATTGTGGTACGTATAGAAGAAAGAATGAATTTTAATAAAATAATAATTTTTTAATTATAATAATATTATTTTTTTTAGGGAATACCTGCTCCTTCGTGATCGTATTCCCTTATTAATTTTATACCTCGTATTTAATGAACGATGATAAATACAAGACACAACCGTTATATAAAAAAAGTAATATAATAAAGAAAAGGAAAGGCCGGCCGGCAGAGCATTATTTGAAGATGATGTTGGTGAAGGACGGAAGTGAAGCTAAGAAGAAAGAGGGAGAAGGAGGAGGAGGATGGAGGATAGGATGGAGGAGCAGAAGAAGAAGAAGAAAAAAGAGAAGAAGATCGATCACAAAGAAGAAGATATTGGTTATTCGACCTGCTATCGGTACAGAACCGTATGACGTAGTCGTCTAGCTGCTATTTATAAGACAATTTAAACTATACGCGATATCTGGGTATTTACGGTGTACCGAAAGCATTGCCAAGCCTTTTCCTGCACTAAATTCCCAGGGGGGGGGGGGGGGGGGTAGGGTTAGTCCATCTGTGCGACGGCTTGCAACTCCCGATGTTCGTCCGCGCCGTATTCTGGAAAAGGCCCTTCCTCTCCTCCGCGCTATGCGCTGCCGGGGGGTATGCGCTTGGGAGGCAGCAGGAGAAGCATGCCAGTGGCCGGGCCCTTACAAGCGGGTTTCCGCAGTTTTGCGGCCTGGATGATAGCTTTTTGACGGCCTCCAGCTCAAACGCTTCCTGCTCCCCTTCGAAAGGGTTAACCACATCACAGGAAGCGCTTCCACAAGAGCTTTCAGGTATCGTGGGTGTCCCTCACTTACGCGTCAGGGCCGAGTTGATCGGTGCCAGACTAGGAAAAGGGGAGGCGCTTGCTGTTGTTCAACCGGGGACGCTAAAGCAAGCTGTCGAGTGCTTGAGAGCATGCGTCAAGGCGAAAGTCGCTGTAATCCCGCAAGGGAAGAATACAGGGTTGACGGGAGGCTCCGTCCCACGGAGTGACCGGTGCGACAGGCCGACCGTCGTGATCAACATGAACCGGTTGAAGGCGATCCGGCCCATCGGCGACCAAATGCTCTGCCTAGCGGGCGCAGGGATCTACGACCTATCTACCCGCGCTGCCGAAATAAACCGAGAGTCGCACTCTGTTCTTGGGTCCATGTTTTTGAACCCCTCGGTTGCCGCCGGCGTCGCGTTCGGGAGTGGCGGGACGCAAATGCGAAAAGGCCCGGCGTACACGGAGCGCTCCGTTTACGCCAAGGTCAACGCCAACGGTCGGGTCGAAGTCGTCGACACCATTGGTTTTGCGTCGGCAAGTACGGAGGATGAGCTCCTCGAACGCCTCGAAACTAGCGAAACGCTGTCCCCCGAGGACATCCGCAAGGCGGCAAGGGCGGTCCCAGCATCCAACGCGAAGGAGTACGGGCGTCACATCTGTCGCTTGGACAAAAACATTTCACGGTGGAACGCCGATACGAGCGGCATCGAGCCGTGCCGTAGCGAGGGGAAGGTCATGATACTGGCAACGTTGCACGACACGTTCCCCCAGCCGTCCGGGAGAAGAACGCTGTGGATAAGTTGCTCGTCGATTGAAGAGGCCCACGAGCTTAAAAATAAGGTTCTGCTGAACAACCCGGACGACCTGCCCATCTCGTGCGAGTACATGGACCGGGACTGTTTTGACGTCGTCGACGGCGCCGGCCGGCTGCTGTGCCACGCCATCTCCAAGCTGGGCATCGGGGAACGCTTGAGCAAAATGTGGGCCCTGAAACTCTGGGTGGAGAAGATTCCCCTCCCTTTTTTTGACACGCTCCCAGACCGACTTATGTACGCTGTGAACAACGTGCTTCCCGAGGTTCTGCCCCCGAGTATACAAACGCTGGGGAAAGAATACGACCACCACTTGCTCGTGACCCTGGGCGAGTACGGCAATGGTAACATGAAACGAACGGAAGACCGGCTGAACGCGTTCATGGAATCGCACCCGGAGGTCGTAGCGTGCCCCTGCGAAGATGCTTCGGACGTGGGAAAGGTGACTTTCTTCCGGTTCGCTGCTGCCCCGGCGTTCAAGACGTGGTGCGTTGGAAACGGCACGCAGGGTGTTTCCATCGACTACGCCCTTGCCAAGAACGACGCCTCGTGCCCGAGCTACGATTACTTGAAGGGCGACCACGTGCCGTTGAAGCGAATGCGCTACTCGCATTTTGGTTGCAACGTCGTGCACGAAGACCTTGCGTTTGCGGATGGGGTTGACGTTCATCACTGCAAAATGGAAATTAAGAAAAAGATCGAAGGTGGCGGTGGCATGCTGCCAGCAGAGCACGGCCACGGGACGGAGTACCATGCGCCCAGGGAAACGCAGGAACGGTGGAGGCAGGTGGACCCTACTAATACGATGAACCCAGGGGTGGGGGGCGTTGGGTACAATTACGGTTACAAAAACCCTCGTGTTAAGTAATGCGTAAGAATTATTCGAGAGCATTATTTTATTTACATTACCACACCATTCATTTATCGATCGTATTGGGCCGTCTTCTTCGGTTCTTTTTCGAACCATTCGGGTACCACTTCTTCCGGTGCTCCTCTCTCTGATCTTTGTCGTATACCAACGGCACGTTTGCTCCGTACCGCTCCTTTCGCCTCTCAGTAATGACGTGGAGCATGTTTTCAAAAAAGTACATCAGCTGGCCGCACTCTCCCTTCGTCTCGTCGCTCGTCCCGGGAAGTTCTTTATAGGCCTGGGCCATCGCTTCTATTGTGCTCAAAAAGTGTTTCCCATTCGGTGGGACACGCCAAAACCTCGATTCCTCCGGCGCGTTGGCCAGCCTCACATGTTTGAAATTTACCAAGGTGTCCGACTCGAGTATCGCTCGGGTCGAGTTCCACGTGCTGTCAATAATTATTAGGTACTGAAGCGCTGCAGCCGTCGTCTTGTCCAACTCTGGGAGTGGGACAGACTTCTTGCTCGGGAAAAGGACCACTGCGTTCTCCGGGGTAGCGGCCACAGGGAGTTGGAACGATTCATTAACCCTGGCCCTTTTCTGGCGGTGCGCGGGCGTAACGGTGGCGATGTCAACTATGTGAACCGTTTCCGGCGCCAGCACCTTCGCGTGGGACCCAGTATTCTTGTTCTTTTTGTCCCGTCGGAGGATAACTGTATCCACTGGGAGCGTAATACTTGGAACAGTAACGTGTTCCGGCACACCGATTGTTGTGTGGCAAAACGGGCAAAACCAAGTTATTTTGGACGCTTTCCCGCACGGGCAGTCCCCACGACCCCACTCAAGGGCGTGGGTCACGTCGATCCCATTCACGCACGTTCGCTTTTCTACAACGGTGGCGGACATGGGGAACGGTCCCAGGGCATTCTGTGCAGAAGGAACGGTGAAAACCCTAATATATATTTGTATTCGTACGGTTGGGGGAAGAACAAAAAATACTTTCAGAAAGGAATTATTGTTGAAGGGAAAAAGGGAAATGATAATTCTAATTATATTTTTGATTAAAAAAAGATTATTATTTGAAAGAAAAAGAAGTGGTGAGGGTGATGAGGTTTGGGAGAAGAGAGGTTTGGCGGGCGATAAATATTATAACGTAGAATTATAAAGACACAGCATAGAAAATGAAGGGTGGTGAGGAGTCTAGTCGTTCACGCTTTGGCGGCGCGGAATTGAAACATCGCGACGGACTTTCTGTTAACTATTTGAGACGAAGAGATCTTTATGAAAACTTGATTTTTTTTTTAATTTTCAAGCGTCAAAAGTGGTTTTAAATGCACAAAATTAATCTTGTACCATTTATTTTTATAAAGCGATAAAATTAATAAGTGTTTGTTCGGATGGCGTTTGGTCAAAATCGTCCATTTCCTAAAAAATTGTCCCTAGGAACCACATTTCCAAGTCATTTGAGGGCAAACAATTTATAAACGTTCGTTAGGAGCCGGACATCGTTAGCAAGACCATTGTCTGAGCTAAACTTATGTAGTTAAGCGTTCTCCTTGCTTTCATTTGTCGTATTCGGCCGAAACGTTTTCATACTTTGAAATTCGAGTCGGATTTTTTTTCGCGCCAAGGACACTGAACACTTTATTAAACAGGTGTCTACTATGGCATTTTACTTTTACAAAAACAACGACGGTCGTCTTCTTTCTTAAAAAATGGTACACGAATTACATTTTTAGCATGTTAATTTGAGCGGTCGAACGTCGAACTCCTTTGTACTGGTTCACTATTATTACATGTTAAAAACGAGACCCAGTAGTAATGAAGAGACCTCCGTTTGACCTTTTGGAGATAATAGTTCGTACGTTCGTATATATTTTTTTTATAATTTGATTACGTATTAAGAAAAGAAAAAACAGAAATTTATCTGACTCACCACCAAGCCCGCCCCTCCCTAAAGCTCAAGCGCCGCCCCCCCGTCCCCTTCCCCCACCACCAACGGGTTGACCCGCAAGTACACGAAGACGGCGACCAGGCCGACCGCACAGACGAACAAGAACAGCAGCCTCAACGACTCCATCCCCCCCAATTCCTTTACCTTGTCCATGTCGGTGGTAACGTGGATGATACCCCCAAACTTCAAATGAAAGGTTACTTCGACCTTCGTTTCCCCTTTCTTCCCTCGTCGGACCCGCGGGATGAAGAAGTTCAGCGTCCCCATCTCGTGGTTGTCCTCGGCCACGTCCTTCTCCCCTTCAAACAAGCGGACCGTGATCCCTACCTGGTTGTCTTCGTACGTCCCGAACGACTTTGACACTTTGCACGGTATTTTTGAGAGCCGGGGAAGCAGCGGGACGAACGCACCGTCAGCAGCCTCGAGGCCGATGCTCGTTGGCAGCACGTCCATCATGAGCACGTCATTCAGCAGTTCGTTGTCCACTCCGCTGAGCATCGCGGCCCGGATGGCCGCGCCCTCGGCGACCACTTGGTCAGGGTTAATCCCGGCGCACAGCGCCTTTCCGTGGAAGATGGAACGAACCAGCTCGACGACAGCGGGGGTACGCGACGCCCCACCAACCATAACGATCTCATCGATGTCTCCCGGCTTGAAATTGACATCCTTCAGAGCCCGAAGGACCGTCTCCCTGCACTTCGAAAGCAGCGGCTTCATCATGGCCTCCAGCTCCCGACGCCCTAGCGCCACGCGGAGCGGTTTCTTCTGCCCATTTCCCCAATTTTCCCCGACGTTGCACTTCAAATCGGAGCAAACGAACGGGTCGATTTCAACCGTCGTCTTTTCGTGCCTCGACAATTCTACCTTTGCGTGTTCGCACGCTCGGACGATCTCCGCGAACGCGCGGCTCTCCCTGGCGAGCCCGAGGGTGTCGCACCCCTCCTTCACCGTCAGGGTCCCGCCCTCCTTGGCCTTGACCAGGCCGGGAATGGAACACGATGACTTCATTTGAAATACACGGTTCACCAACGATGTCAGCACGTGGGAGAGGACAAGGTTGTCCACGTCGTTCCCCCCGAGCCTCGGGTCGCCCACTGTAGAAAGAACGTCGATCTTCCCCTGCTGAATTTTCAAAATGCTTGTGTCGAACGTTCCACCACCAAGGTCAAAAATGAACACGTTCTTCTCCCCGGCAATGGAAAGCCCGTACGCGACGGCCGCCGCCGTCGGCTCGCTGATAAGTCTCGCTTGTGCGAACCCGGCCACGTGCGCTGCTTCCAGAGTGGCCAACCGCTGCGAGTGATTGAAGTGCGCAGGCACAGTGATGACGGCGTACTTTGCTTCGGCACCCTCGATGGCCAGCTCGACGGTCGTCTTGAGGTTGCCGAGGATGAACGCCGACACGTCCTCTGGGAAAAGCCGTCGGGAGTCTTGGTCGTCCTTGATCTCTACCATGAGCTTGCTCGGTTTCAACGTGTCCGCCTCGGACCGGGGCAGCGGCACGATCGTATACGAGTCCGTGTTCTCCTTGATCAGCCTCTGGGCAGTACTGTTTTCGTACTCTTGCCCCATCAGCCGTTTCACGTTCCGGACGGTCATCTCCGGGTGGCCGTAGTCGATGGCTTTCCGTCCAACGTACGGCTTCCACGAGTTCCGCCCGTCCTTCTCGAACGCGACAATTGAGGGGAGCGTTTTGTTCTTCCCCTCGACCTTGACAACTTTTGCCCTTAGTTTTTCGTTCGACCATACTGCAACCACGGAGTTCGTGGTCCCTAGATCGATGCCGACGGCCACCTCGTTAGGTTTCAGTTCAGGAAACCGCTCGGTGTCGCCCGCCGTGGGGGCGTTCATTTCAAACGCGTTTGTCAGGACCGCGTTGCTTCAGATCACCGTGTTGAACGCGTTTCACCAGACTGGACTTTCATAATCCGTCAGAACACAAACAAGAAAATCTTTCGATTATTTACCCCGTTTCCCTCTGTAGATTGAAATTTTTTGATCAATCAATCAATCATACATTGTCAATCCCCAGCCATGCATACAATATATTATTTATTATAATAAAAAATTAAATATTATATTATTATTCATGTAATTTAATAATTAAAAAATTATATACTGGTGGTACCAGGTACTCTGCTGGGGTACATACTGAACAACCTTTTTATTATCTACTACGGGGTATTATACGTCTTTGTTGACACTACGAATAGTTGGGATAAAGTTTCATTGTATAATTGAACTAAAAGAAAGAAAAACAATGCAACTCGCTAAAGGATATTCATCATGCTGTACCGTACCGTCTTGTAATCACTGAATCACCCCGAATTCCTTTCCTACTTCGATGAACGCATCGACACTTTGGTCTATCTGCTCTGTCGTATGAGACGCACTCACTTGGCAACGGATGCGCGCCTTCCCGACGGGGACGACAGGGAAACTGAACCCGATCACAAACACGCCCCGTTTCAACATTGCGTCCGCCATTTCCGACGCCAGCCTCGCGTCGCCGAGCATGACCGGGCAGATCGGGTGGTCCCTCGCCCCGCTAATGGTGAACCCCGCCTCTTCCATTCGGTCGCGAAAGTGGTGCGTATTGGTTCGGATGGTTTGTACGAGGTCGGACGAGGTCATCAAACGCTCGAAAACTTTCACGCTCGCCCCAACGACGGCGGGGGGGATTGAATTCGAAAAGAGGTACGGCCTTCCTTTCTGCCTGAGCATATCGATGACCTCTTTCGGACCGCTCGTGTAGCCCCCGATTCCCCCGCCCAGGCTCTTGCCGAGGGTCGAGTTAATTATGTCAACCTTTACGTCAAAGTGCTCGTCCGTCCCCCTGCCTGTCCTTCCCAGAAACCCGGTGGCGTGGCACTCGTCTATGAAGATCTGCGCGTCGTATTTTTCTGCCAGCTGCTTTATCTCGTCCAGCGGGGCTATGTCCCCGTCCATGCTGAACGCCCCGTCCGTCACAATCAGTCGAAGGCGAGAGCCTTGCGTCTGTTTCAGCTTTTCTTCCAGGCTCACCATGTCCATGTGAGTGTACCGGTGGCGCTCGGCCTTGCAGAGCCTTATCCCGTCGATGATGGACGCGTGGTTCAACTCGTCGCTGATCACGGCGTCCTCTGGGCCCAGTATGGCTTCGAACAAGGAGGCGTTCGCATCGAAGCAGGATGCGTACAAGATAGTATCGTCCATGCCGTGGAACTCGCTTATCCTCTGCTCCAACTGTTTGTGGATGTCCTGCGTCCCGCAGATGAAGCGAACGCTCGACAGGCCGAACCCGTGCGAGTCGAGGGACTGCTTGGCGGCTTCGACGAGCTCCGGGTCGTTCGATAGTCCTAGGTAATTGTTGGCGCAGAAATTGATGACCTCAGAATCAAGGCCTTCGACGGATATTGAACTGGACTGCGGCGATGTTATTACCCGTTCAACTTTCCACGTACCCGCATCGCGGATCTCTTGCAACTGCTCGCCCAAAACGTTTGCCATCGAGGCCATCGAGCGGGAGGCGGCCACAGCCCTCAAAGGCCGCACGCCGGACGTCACACTGCGAAGAAGAAACATCGCGCGGGAGGTTGTTCTTGTACTTTTGTAGTAATAAACTTTAAGATGTTTTACAAAGTAGACAATTGCGCACTTTCTTTCTTTTAGTCTTTCTGCCTCCACGCACCTTTTTATTCGAATAAATGTGATTGGAGAGAAATGCATACATATATATAGATTGTATTACGAAATACAACAAAATGTAAAAAGTTCTATATTTTTGGGGTGGTGGGTGGTGCTTTTCTTCTTCTTTTTTCTTCTTTCTTCTCTTTTTCTTTCTCTTTTTCTTCTTCTTTCTTCTTCTTTTTTGTTGTTTATTTTATTAGTCGTCTTCTACTACTATTAATAAAATTTATAAAAAAAAATTTGTTGAATTTTTTCTTATTATTATTATACTACTCTTTGCTGCTTCGTGGACCTTGAACTTTGTTGTACATTTCTTAATTTATTAATATTGGAATAGCAGGGCAGCCCGACGCGAGTGCCAGACAGAGGGCGGCGGCGGCGCTGCTCGAGAAAGAAACAGAGCGTTTTCTTTAAACTACGCACACTAATACTATTTCCGAGTTCACATCTCTCTTTCTATTTCATTTCTATTTCTATCCCTCTCCTTCCACGTTTTCTCATCCCTCCCCGTTTCTCTACACGTCACTAATCCTTGCTCCGTCTGCCTTCCTGTTCGCTCACCGTCGTGTCCTGCCTGATGGTTGGCTGGTCCATGTACTCCTTCAACCGCGACATGGTTCCGGTCCCCGGCCTTGGTAAAATGTGGGCTGGCTGATCCCTGGTCGCCCGTCCGCTAATGTATTTAAGCTGTGCCCTTTGCCATTCCCCATTAGTTGCTGGCTTTTCATACTTGTGGACGACATGGTCAGGGGGCAAGTAATACCTTGGGCAAGGCTCGGTCGTCGCTTTTGCCAGCTCCGCCGCGGGGCAATTCATCTCCGCGCTCGCGCTCGCGAAGCTGTCGTTCGGGACGCCGACGGCGAAGACCGGGACGGACACGCTCCCCATGTCCATGTCCGGGGCGGCCCTCCCAGGGCGTTTTCTCGCAGAAACTTCCGTTTTGTACACCCTCCACTTTATCTTGATGAATCCGGCCAGTTCCCCAGGCTCCCGTATCACGCAGTCGCAGCTGATGTTCACCGTCAGCCCGGCTGGGATGGGGGCCCGTACGTACTGGAGCGTGAGGAACGGGACGCCCCGCGGCTCACACTCGATTGTGATGGCGTCGCGCATCGGGTTACGGACGAGTATGCGGTACCTGTGCGGCTTTCCGAGGACCACGCGTCCGATGTAAAGGACAGGGGCGTGGAACCCCTTCCAAACGTTCTCATTGCTCTGAAACTCACGCAGCTTGTACCACGGCTTCACGAGCTCCGGGGAGAAGTCCTGGCGGCACCTGTTGCGCTTGGCCATGAGCTTGGGCGCAGAGTAGTCGCACATGGCGCCGTCGCGCTTCCGCAGCAGCCGGTTCATCTGGCTCTGCTCATCCCCGTCCCTCGGCGAGTTTAGCTTGATCGTTCCATTCAGCCGCCCTGCTGTCGTCTTACCCTTTGAATCAATCACGTCTTTCACGTACTCGAGCGAGTTGAGCCCGACCTCCCGGAGGAATTTCTTGACCTTTCCCATCGGCGTGATCGGTTCGACCTTCTTCTCCAGCGCAGCCTCTTCCACGGCGCTCTGCCAGCTCGTCCGTTTCTTGAACTCTGGCTTCGGGAGACCCTCGGGGGCGAGCGCCCCGCCCGTTTTTCGAATAAAAATCGGCTTTCCCTCGCTGTCCATGACGACCGACTCCTTGTAATCTATGACTTGCCCGGGCGGGGAATCTTCGATGGCGATCAGGGCGACGCGGGACAGAAACTCCTCGAACTGCTCGTACGTCAGCTCGTTGATATAGTCGTCCGTGGCCCTCTTGACGTACGCGAATGCGTACCGCAGGTCCCCTCGCGAGAGGAACCGGGGGACGATATCAAAGTCCCAGGCGAATGCCAGGACTTCGGTAAACGTGCACGTATTCGCGGCGCGCTCTATTGCTTCAAAGGTGGGGTAGTACGACCCGGTCGCAATCTTCGGGTCGAGGAGCTTTGCGTAAAAGCTGAAGGCCAGCTTCAGCGGCCCCGCCTGCCAAATATCGGGCGTCTTCACGTTCCAGGACTTGGTGTCGTACGCAGTGTGGACTTGCACGTTGTGCCGGTCCTGCGTGACGTCTATCGTTTTTCTGAACCCCATAGGCTCGGCCTGGCGCAGAAACTTTTTGAACAGCCTCGAGCGTTTTAGTTGGGACGGGAGGCGCGTCGTGTCCGCCTGGACGGCCTTTTGCTTCTTCTCAGTGTCTCGCAGTTTGTGCAGGTAGCGGGAGTGCCGGACCAGCGACTGGACGACCCGGGGAGGGGCACGGTGCGGGGGGGACGGGCGCCGGCGGGGGTTGACCCCCATGTCGTCAGTGGACACGGTTGTGTCCTCGCCCCGGGTGCTTTCTAAAGTCTCTAACTTGGTTGGAAATGGCGGGATGGACGGCTGCTGCGGAGGGGCATCGGGGGACTCTTCCGGGTTGTCTATTGTTCTATCCGCCATGGTAGTATCGGTTGCGTGGGCGTGGTTTCGAACAAGACGCCTCAAACACGTTTATAGGACGGATGAGTTGGACAGTTTATAAAATAATGATGGGATAGAAACTGTCTAAACCGTTTCCAAAGCCGTCTGAAATAATACATTATGGGAAATGTAATTTTCATTCGCATGAGTAGGTAGGCAGACCGCCGGCCTTTGGGGTTTATTTCGTTTTGGTTATTATATATTATTATTTTTTTACCTCCACACCAACACACCACACTTTCTTCTTCTTTCATTCCTTTACTACTTACTATACACCTGTTAAAATAAAATTAGAAAGGAGTTCGTTGTACTGCTGTACGTAGTTGTTGTTGTTCTTCTTATTTTTGTTTGTTTGTTATCAAAAAATAGACGTACTATAATGGAACTAATAATATACAATATAGCAATAGCACTAAAAATAAAATAAAAAAACGAAAACAACGGTCGTATAAAGTAGAAGTAAGTACCTTAGACTACCAGATGGAATTCTATTACATAATGTACACTACTTTTTCATCCTTCTGTGTGGTATGTAATCTAAAATCCAAATTCAAGGCTTTCCTTTTATTTTACTTAATGTTTTTTTTAATTGTATTATTATTATAGCTGTATTGCATTGATGCTTTATTATTAGTTCTTTTTAATTATATTAGTGTCTACTCGTACGAATATTACATTAAAA
>LT642597.1:0-13968 GCA_900128585.1 Stramenopiles sp. TOSAG23-3 | reverse complement strand
CCTCCATCATTTCTAAACCCTTACAACATAGATATCAATCATATTGTTGTAGGATTTTCATCAAAAAAACACTTTTTTTCACCGATGCATTCTGTCTTACCACCGCCACCCACCACACCTTTCAATCGTCCTCGTCCGGCTCCCAAAACCTCCACTTCCTCGTCAGCGCCTCCTTTTCTTCTGTCAAAAGCTGCACAATGGCGTCATGACCGTTTCCGTAAGCGTAGTCTACAGGCGTATGGCCAAAGAACGTTTTGCTTTCGTGCGAAAGACCAGAACGTAGCAACCACACGCACATCTCCTTGTGGTTCTTTCCCGCAGCAAGGTGCAGCGCTGTCTCCCCGTCGTTTGTCACTTGAAACATGTTGAAGTTTTTCGTCGCCGCCTTCAATGCACGGGCCTGCTCCAGGTTCCCATGGCAGCATGCAATGTGAAACGCCGTTGCGCCGTACTTTGTTGTGAATGGGGTGTGCGACATTTTCTTTACGGACTCCTTTCGATAAAGCTCGCGCTTGGCCTCTTTTTTCTTCTCTTCCTCTTCTTGTTCATGAGCGTGTACTTCCATGAATTCCTCTTGTTTCCTCAGCCTTTGCTTCTCTTCTTCCTGAAGGTGCTCTATGAACTTTTGGAGTGCCATTTGGCGGCCGAGAAAGCCGCGCCAGTGCTTCTGCATGATCACGGCGGCGGTTGCCCGCCTCGCAAGATCTTCCTCCGTGCGCACGATATTGAAATCGTCGTTGTGCGGGCCAAAGGAGGGCGACTCCTCCTGCTGCATTTGTTGGCAAAACTCGTTGAAATCGATCTTTCCGTTTTTGTCTCTATCAAAATGGTGCATCAGGGCGTCCACCTCGTACTGTTCTACGTGCAAGTCCAGCTGCTTCTCCAGTATGAAGCAGAACTCTTTCCTGGAGATGATCCCATCTTGGTTGACGTCAAAAAGTGAAAATATCGATTTCAGGTACTCCGCGTTGTTCTGGTCGGCGCCCACCAGCTCTCTCTTCATGTGCAAACGAAGCAGGCGCCTGATCTGTTTCACGAGCAGGCCGGCGTTGACTGGAGGGTTTCCGTTCTCCTCCATCGATTCGTGCGCCCTCACCCGCTCTTCCAACTTTTTCTTCTCCGGACTTCTCATCCATTCCTCCCGCGCGATCGTCTTCTGAACGTACTCTTTCATCTCTTCCTGCTGTCTGCTATGAATTTCTTGAAGAAATTTGTAGCCAGCCTCTGCTCGCCATTTCTCGTTTTCAAAATGGGTTTCTTCGTCGTACTTCTCTTTCTCGTCCATTGTTGTACGCAATCGTGAAGTGCACCAAGAGCGCCTGTCTGCCTCTTGTGGGTTGAGAAAAGTGAGAGAAGAAGCCTTTTGTGTATAATCAATTGCATTGCCTTGCATTGTACTGAATTGTATTGTATTGTATTGTATCGGCATTGAAATTGAAGTTAGTATAATTCACTGAGATACTTATATTAGATATATTTTGTTATATTTTATAGCCTATTTTACTCCCCCCCCTAAAATTAAGCCTAATTAAAATAGATTATTCATTTTATTCATTCATCATCGATCAGTTCTTCATTGTATTACAGTATTATTTTTTTTTAATTTTTTTTTTTTTTTAGTTCTCTTCCGTTGTCCATTTTTTGTTGGTAAATAAAATAAAAAGAATGTTCTACTTACAGCTTTATTATAGTACTGTCTAAGTACAGTCCTCCTATATAACTACGACTCCTCTTCGGAGTCCGATTTATAAAAATAACATAATCACAATATTTGTACTATATGGTGTTATTCTTATTAATTCAACTACTCCTCGTACTACTAGCTACTACAACCACTACAATACCGGTAAATAACAGCATATACTCACATAGCAGCTGGTAAAGATCTATTCAATCAACCGGAGGAGATTTGAGATTTTAAAATAAAATAAAATAAAAATAAAAGTGTGATCCAGTGGTCCAGTGGTGGTAGTGGTGGTAAGCTGTGGGCTGTGGTGTTAAAAAAAAAAATAGGAGAAACTATTATAAAAGCTATAGTCTCTAATAACTTCTCTTCATGGTATTTATATGTAAATAATTAATTATAATAATAATAATTGTATTTTTTTTTTTAACGAGATTATATTTTATTATTTTTTTTTTATATTTTTTATTTTATTTAGTCGTCGTCTACCTCTTCTCTATATTATTATTACAACAAGTATTTATTATTATTATTATATCAACTTTATTTAAGTTCAAGTTAAATATAGTAAGAAAATATATATACGTATGTAATACAGTATATACATTTATGTACAAGTTAGAAACTCAAAAATGTTTCTCATCCCATCCACCAACTTAGTAAACCACACATTCATCTTTTTACCTTTGCCAAATCCACCGACAACCGCGTGCGGTGCTGCATAGAAGGAACTCCCGTAGTGACTGCTGTTGCTTAACGTCCCACACACACCCAACCCAACACCATGCCAGGCGACGACTCGGGCGTAAAGATCCCGTTTCACCAAAAGTTGGCCGTGGGCGCGGTGGCTGGTATTATTGGAACCTCTTGCATTTTTCCGATCGATGTGGTGAAGACCCGTCTGCAAAACCAAGTGCCGGACCCGAAGACTGGGAGGCTCCCGTACCGTGGCGTCGCCCACGCGTTCCGAACGATAATCGCGAAGGAGTCCTTCCTTGGAATGTACAAGGGCCTTGGTGCAAACTTAGTCGGCGTGTCGCCAGAAAAGGCCATCAAGCTGGGCGCGAATGACCTGTTCCGGGAACTCCTGACGGACGAGAGCACGGGGGTCCTGACGTTGCCTAACCAGATCCTCGCCGGGGCCGCGGCCGGCTTCTGCCAAGTGTCGGCTACCAACCCAATGGAAATTGTAAAGCTGCGAATGCAGCTCCAGAACTTGAAGCCCGCCGCGGAACGGCTGTCCACCATGCAGGTCGTTCGAGGGCTCGGGCTCACGGGCCTGTACCGGGGGGTGTTTGTGACCTGGATGCGCGACGTCCCGTACTCGATGATATTCTTTCCAGGATATGCCGTCATCAAGGATCAGCTGTCGGACGAGCACGGTCACGCTGGCATCGGTAGCATCATCGTCGCCGGCGGCCTTGCAGGGATGAGTGCCGCCTGGGCATGCACCCCCGCCGACGTCATCAAGACGAGGCTGCAGGCCGAAGGCGCCAGGGAACGCTACTCTGGCATGGTCGATTGCTTCCGGAAGACCACCGGGCAGGAAGGGTTTGGGGCACTGTTCAAAGGTAGTATTCCCCGCATGACAGTTACGGCCCCGCTCTTCTCCGTCGCCCTTCTGGCGTTTGAGCTGCAGAAACGGTACATCAAAGGCGAACCTCTCCTTTAAAAAAGAAGAAAAACAGGCGTGTATTAAAAATAAATAAGTAGTATTTATTATTATGTAGTAGTATAAATATATTATAGACTAGTTTCGGTAGAGAAAAAGAGAAAGTGGTGATGATGCGATTCACAATAGTCTAATTAAGGATAAAATAGATATACTGTATTAGTATAGCTATTTCATTTATATATTATTATAACTATTTTATTTGTATTCATTTTTACTGTTGTTTATTGTTTGTCCTAAAACATTTTATTTAGAAAAAAATTGCGATTTTTATTTTTTTTAATTAAAGAAAGGAACGAAGAAGAAGAAGAAGAAGAAGAAGGAAGAGAAAGAAAGAAGAAGATGAGGGTCCGTCAGCCGTCACCGTCAGCCGTCACTCAGTCGTCGTCATTTTTATTGTTCTATGATGATCTATTTTTTGTTGATTCTCTTTTTCCATTATGTTCCAAAAAATATCAACTTTGGTTGAAACGATATGATTAGCGTCTTTACCAAAACAGTCTAGCCAACAAGAAGGTAGAGAAAGAAAGAGAAAGAAAGAGAAAGAAAGTGGTGACAGAGAGAAACAAAACCATTGTTCCCTCCCTTGCTCTTCGCGTTCGTTCTTTCGCCGTACATTTCTTTTTTTCCCCTCTGTGTTATGCCGAACGGTCCGTCCACCACAGCAACAAAGCAAGCAATTCGTTTTTCTGCGCTGTTTAGGGAGGTTTCAACGTCTTGCCCGGTAGAGGTAGCGAGTTACGGCACGTGTTTGGCTGAGATTACGACGGACATTAAAAAGCATGCTTGTGAGCAAGAGTTTAGGAATTTAAAGAAGTGTTTCAATCGAGCGTTGCGTAAGCCAAGAAAATAGCCGCCCTGCCTGACGACCATGCAAGCGCTGCGGCACCGAGCGCGCGTCATATTTCTAGGCGCCCCTGGCTCGGGAAAGGGCACATACGCCCGGGAACTGTCCAAGTTCTTGGGCGTCTCGGCCATCTCAACCGGGGACATGATCCGAGAGCACGTGGAGCGCAAGTCTTCGCTAGGGATGGAGTTTGAGGGGTACATAAAGGGTGGACTGCTCGCCCCGGACGAGCTGGTGACGAACATGTTGCTCTCCAAGCTGGAGAGCGAGAGGTTGGACGGGTTCATCCTGGACGGGTTTCCCCGAACGATTCGGCAGGCCGAACTTCTCGCTGAGGCTGGTTCGATCATGGACATTTCTGCTGTAATAGATATATCCTTGAAGGAAGAGTTTATCGTTAAAAAGCTGCTGGGACGAAGGGTATGCTCTCGTTGCAAGACGTCGTACAACGTCGCGTCGGTCTACGAGAACGGGGGCGAGTACGACATGCCGGCAATGCCGGCCCCGGAGGCCTGCGAGGCCTACTTGACAAAACGGGACGACGACACCGAAGACGTCATACGGTCGAGGATGGAAATTTACAAGGAAGAAACCATGCCGTTGGTCGAATTTTACGGCCAGCGTGGGCTGCTAAAGTCGTTCGTTGTGAAGAAAGGCTTGCGCGATACGCCCGTGCTGTTCGATTTGGTCGATGCCGCGTTGGTGGAAAGGGACCAAGGGGGTAAATGACGCGAGCCAGAGAGAGGTCAGAGTTTGTGAACGAAAATAATTCTTAAAGGCTTACGAAACTGTACAGTTGCGAAATGCGCAATAATTTTTTTTAAATATATCATGTATGTACGTGTAGTACCGCGAGCGCCCCAACGTTTCCCTTCTATTTACACGCCGCCGCGGCGACGGCGACCTTTTTTCTTCTTCCCCCTCCGCCGATCTCGCCGCTCCTCGTTCGCCGGCGGGGCTTCGTCCACGGCAGCCTCCCCTTCCAGGTTGTTCTCCCTGGCCGCCCCATCCAGGCCGGTCCCAGCGGGTCGGTGAAGGATTTCGTTCACGATTTCCGACTCACCAAGCAGGCGGTACTGGTTTGGGTTGAACACCGAGTATGCGCTCAGCTCGCCGTCACGGCGCTTTTCAAAATTGTTGTACATAATGTACATTACGGTGGCCGCGAAAAACAGGGCGCCTATCTCGAGATAAATAAATAAACACCAGACCAAACCGTACAACGCAGCGAACAGTGTGTACCGAATTTTCTGAACAAAGACCTGATCAAACGCAAAAACTGCAACATCTTTCAGGGCGTTGAAGACAACCTTTACAGAATGACAGGACAGTTTTCTGCATGGGGGCGGGACGAACGGCAACAAGTTTCTCTTTACTTCGTCGCTACACCAGGCCTCGTCCTGGTACGCCATTTCCTCGTGAAGTCGATGGGAAGAAAACAGGACAACTTTGTGTAGGAGCACAGCTTTCTACTAGTATACCGCTACTAAGGGATGGGCGTTTGAAAAACGACCGGGCCCACTCTATGTTTTGCACCTTTGAACATGATTGTGCGTGGGTAAGGTTGTATATATGAAACGACTTATATTCCTATGGTATTGATTTAATCCAATAATAGTTGTTATTATTATTTTTTTTTATTAGAATTATTATTATTACTGTATTAATTATTTTTTTTATTAAAAAAAACGAAGAAGAAGAAGAAGAAAGGGAAAAAACGAAGAAGAAGAAGAAGAAGAAGAAGAAGAAGAAGAAGAAGAAGAAGAAGAAGAAGAAGAAGAAGAAGAAGAAGAAGAAGAAGAAGAAAAAGGTTTCAAAGAAGAAGAAGAAGAAGAAGAAGAAGAAGAAAAAGAAGAAAAAGAAAAAGGGGAAGAAGTATGTTTTAAGACTCTCATTTTAAATCAATTACTATTTCAGTTCCAACCGTAATCCTACAGTATCTTGATGTTTTAATTTGATTTTTTAAGTTTTTCGTCGTTTATGATTGTCAATCCACCAGAATCGAAGATTATAATAGACGGACTAACAACACCACAGCATTGATTCTTTCCGTAGTAATTGCGGTATTTTGACGACTACTTGTGACCAGGAAAAGATCGAAGCAGCAGATGCTGTGTTAACGGTACCAAGGTATAATATTATTATAAGAAGACAGAAGAATATACGGAAAACAACTGTCAGGTAAGTCGGAACTCACTGCTGTTTCATTTTGATGAGAACAAAAGAGTAAAAGTGTGTGTGAGAGCGTGGCTGCGGTTAGAGAAATAACTGTCTCTGCGTGTCAAACGTTTTACCAAACGAGATCCACTGTTCTTCTGTCAGCTCTGACGGTTTTTACACCCAGCAACGCATTGCATCGAACAAACAATGATTTTAAGAACAAGTTCTGCCACGTTCTATCTGATCCTCCTTGTGGTGCTGGGAGGTCTCGAAACGGGGCAATCTGTTTCGCACTGTCAGTGGGGGGACGGCAGTGGGGGATGCAGAGAGTGTAGACACAATATGTACCTGTACAACAGAACATGTGTAAAATCCTGCCCAAGCGGGTATTTTGAGAGAATTCAACACGATCCCTATATTCATCGCACACCAGCAATCGGGCGCACGTGTGAAAAGAAGCAAGAGTTATCGCCAATATCATGGATAAGTTCTGGTATTGCTAAGCCAAAGTTTAAAGGAAAAATTATTACTGTGGTAGGCACAAATTACGCTATTGCAGCTCTATCCTTGGACGGGAGCGTTCAAGTATCGGGGAACGCTGCATATGGTGGAACTGATCCCAAACTATCTAGCAACGTCAAGACTCTATTTGCAACTAACCATGCATTTGCAGCCTTAAAGACAAACGGTGGTGTTGTCAGTTGGGGCTCGGAAAATCATGGGGGAAATCCAATTTCGGACCCTGCTTTAACAAGCGGTGTGGATGCTATATTTGCTGATGATTACGCTTTTGCAGCGCTGAAAACAGATGGTACTGTTGCGGCATGGGGTTATGCGTGTTGTGGCGGAGATGCCTCCAGTGTACAATCCGATCTGACTAGTGTGCAGACAATATTCGCAACCAGCCATGCATTCGCTGCCTTAAAAAATGATGGTAGTGTTGTTACTTGGGGTCATGCCACTTATGGTGGTGCCGACCCTAGTATTGGCGCGGGTTCTAAAATCGAAACAGTTTTTTCCGATTGGTATTCGTTTGTTTTTCTAACGACTGATGGAACTGTGTTGAAGCAACATCCTGAGCAGACCAACCCACCGAGTTTGACTGGCAGTGTCAAAGCCATTGTCGGCACAGGTGAGCGTGGTTGGGCTGCATTGGATTTAAATGGGGGGGTACAATGCTTCGGGAGTTATGCTTACTGGGCCAACTACACTTTCTTCAAAGTTCCTGACCCAAATCTGTCGTCAGGTGTTTTATATATAACCTCATCAAGGAGGGCATTTGCAGCCTTGAAAGCTGATGGAAGCGTGACAGTCTGGGGCAGCCCATATTATGGGGGCAAAGATCCGGGTTTGACCAGCAATGTTGTGGACCTATATGCGAACGAAAATGCATTTTCTGCACTACTGGCAAATGGCAGTGTCGTATCTTGGGGCCTTCCTTATTCTGGAGGGTCTGGCACTGGAGGTCTTTCAAGTAAGGTGAAGGCAGTGATTCCCCGCAGGAATTCGTTCACTGCCATCAAAACTGATGGCACGGACGTTGTTTACTGGGGCGCTCCGAACACCTACCCTGGTATGACAGGGACTGACGGGAATGTCGTGGGTATATACGGAAACTATTATGGCATGGTTTTTCTTTACGAATGCCGGAATGAAATTAAAAATTCAATAGAGTGGCACTGCTGCGATCCGCAAACGAATGGTACATTTAACCGTTCCTTTGACTGCTTGCTAAATGACAAAGTCTCTTTGAGCGGGGACTTGTCGCTTGCTGGGAACGCTTCTGATTTGCCAACCATCACAGCAGCCTATGAAAAACGCCACTTTGTGGTTTCAAACTACACTTTGACTCTCCGTTGGCTCAAACTGACAGGTCTTAACCAAACTCATACAGGAGGGATCAGAGTGCATAGGGGGACGTTGATCACATTCTCTTGCTGGTTTACTTTGAACAAAGCGGATATTGGTGGTGTGGCACACGCCTCGGGCGGGGGGGCTGTCAAAATGTGGGATACAAATGCGACAGAAAATTATGCCGTCGGGTCCAGTTCTACAGTTGGCAGTGGCGGTGTGATAACACTTAATGGTGCTGAAACGACGTTGACAGTAATTGGTGGGCGATTTACTTCAAATCAGGTGAACGCTGAGGAAACGTTTTTCCATACATATCAGTATATTCAAGGGGGGGCAGTGTTTTGTAATTTCTGCAAGAGTATGCTGTTCGATGGTTCCCTAATTGAGAAAAACTCCGCAGTTCATCATAATCTTTCTCATCCTGCTAATAGTTATTATGTTTTGGGTGGGGGCATTGCAATAAACTCCTATGGAAAAGCCTTAATGTGTAACTTTACCATGCGCAATTCGAGAATAGTTGGAAACCATGCCGCTCGGGGCGGTGCCATAGACATAAATGGCGATACTGGAGGGGTGATGGAGGTGCATGTACAAGACACTTTTATTGGATCCAACTCTGCCGATTATGGCGGAGCCATTTATTCCATAAAGGACAAAATCATCATGGACTTCAACCGTGTCACATTTGAGGACAACCGTGCGCTAAAACAAAAAGACGGTTGGTTTGCCTACGGTGGTGGGGCTATCCAGCTGGTATGGTTTGGATCCGCTGCTACTGATGCAACAGAGGTCACCATTCGAGAATCAACATTCAGAAACAACTGGGCAGCAAGCGATAGAGGCCACCATATCATGCAGATATGGGATTACGATGCAGGCAAGGGAAAGGGAAACACTACGTTTACGACCGTCAACACAAAATTTACAGGATCCAGCGACAACTTTTATGGGGCCGATTACAAAGCAAAGTCGGGAAGTGACAGTGATTTTATCTCGCCGAAGACGTGCAGTTCGAGCCCCGCACCCTGCTCTGTTTACCCGTTCGTTGGGACATGCACAGACTATAACAAAAATGGTGTGTACTGTTCGTGTGCTGCGGGGCATATAGGCCCGACAAATGTATCCATTACCGACACGGCGAATATTGATTGCGTTGCCTGCCCAAAGGGGAAATTCCTGCCCGCTCTGAATCAAACGTGCAAAGCATGCAATAAAGGGAAGTATCAAAACCTGATTGGGCAAGCGTTCTGCAAAGACTGCGAGAAAGGGAGGTACGGGGACAGCACAATGTTGTCAATTTGCAAGAGTTGCTTACCGGGAACATTTGGGAACGAAACCGCTCTGAAGCAAACGTGCAAAGTATGCAATAAAGGGAAGTATCAAAACCTGATTGGGCAAGCGCTCTGCAAAGACTGCGAGAAAGGGAGGTACGGGGACAGCATAATGTTGTCAATTTGCAAGAGTTGCTTACCGGGAACATTTGGGCACGAAACCGCGCTGAAAACGTGCCCCAGTTGCGCTACTGGACAGTTTTCTGCGTCAGAACGATCTTTGCAATGCACCGAGTGGAGTCTATGTCCACCGGGAAAGTACATGCAGGCCGACGGAACAAAAAAATTAGACCGTGACTGTCGGAATTGCGGCACAGGAAGATTTTCACCAAATACAAATGAACAACAATGTACTGAATGGACGGTGTGCGAGGGTGGAACTGTCATCAATACGCCCACAAGCACTACAGATGTAGTGTGTGATTTTTGTCCTGCTGGAAAGTTTACAGCATCTCCGAATATAGAGGATCTAAGTAAATGCCAAGATTGGAAAACTTGCGGCAAAGGGGAATACATCGCGGCAATAGGGAGCCCGGGAAACGATGTTAGGTGCGCCTCCTGGTCGGTTTGTATCCCAGGCAAGTACATACATGCGAATGGTACCGACGGCACTTCCGACCGGGTCTGCAAGGCATGCCCGCAAGGAAAATTCAGCGATGCCACCAACACATACTCTTGCCAGTTGTGCCATGAAGGCATGTACCAAGATGCAAAGGGCGCGTCTGCGTGCAAATCACAGACGGATTGCACGCCAGGGTTTTACGTTACTCGTCCTGCAAGCATAACTGACCAGCGACTGTGCGGGGCGTGCCAGACTGGGCGGAACACTGACACCAACAATTCTTGGGCTTGCCTTTTCGAAAGCTCCAGCGCGGTAGTGGACAATATTTTGGATTTAGAAGAAAGTGTCGCCAACGCCACCGAAGATGAAGCTGCAAAGCAAGCTCGAGTTGCTGCTGAATCCCTGAATCAGCTGTCCCCTTCCTCATCAAACAGTACAGAGGCCATGAAGGAAGAAGAGATAAAGGAGGCACAGGAAATGCGTGTCACGCTGTTAAAAGTTATGACAAAATCGGCTTCAGCCAAGCCTGCCAATACGACACGCTCGGTAGCGGAAGTAGAAGTGCTGGTGTCTGGTCTGGCTGCAATTACTGAAATACCGGAACAAGTTTCGGCCGAGGCCCAAACAATTGCAATCGATTTCGTTTTGGATTTGTTGGGGTCTGTCCGTGTGCAGACCGGGAACGCGACGGGGGGTAGCAACGCAACCTCTTCCCAAGAGACAAAACATGTTGCCCTTTCAAACACGGCAGCCGAGACAACCGTGCGTGCCGTTTCCAACGTCTTTGAGAGCATAAAGCCGGTGGAAGCTCCCGGGAAAAGCGACACGGCGATTAAGAATGCAAGCGTAAACGCGACAGCGGCTGCGGAGGAAAAGGTCAAAGAGCGCCGTAGAAAAAGTGAATTGGCGAAGAAGATGAGCAGTATCGTTGATACAATATCGACAATGCAGCTCATTGGGGCAAAACCAGGCGATCCTCCAAAAGTCATCACCACTCCCGTGATTGACATGTCCTCGAAGCGCGAAAACCAGACCACGCTTTTGGCGCGCCCGCTTGAATCAAACGGGGCTAGTTTTACCCTTCCACCGAGTGGCGACGAAAGACTAGCGGCGCACGACATTATTGACACGCAATTAACGAGGTGGAAACGGAACCCCTACGCATTTGCTAGCGATGATAATGTTCTCTCCGATGTTGTTGGTTTGAAGCTCCGTGCAGGGGAACAAGTTATGCATCTGGAAGGGATATCCCCGGCGATCGTGATCACTCTCCCACCTCCAAGGGAAGAAAACGTTTCTTCCAGCCAGGTGTACACGTGCAGTTTCTGGAACGAAACGGAGGAGCAATGGTCCACTCGCGGGTGCTCATCCCATCGCGTTCAAAACCGCAGCAGCCCAAACGCCAGCTTCGTGTGCTTCTGCAACCATTTGACAGACTACAGTGTCCGTTTAGTGTCCAACGCGGAGCGCAAGGTAAAGTACGACTCCGTCGCGCAGTTCCGCACGAAAGTGGTCGAGAATATTTTGACTGTTGTCATAATGGGCATTTTCTTGGGCTTAGGGTCCATTTCATGCCTTATGGAAACCCGCCACATGCGCGCAAAGGAGGGGCGCTTCCTTCGGCTTGCCAAGAAAGCACATGTCTACGGCAACGAAACGGAACTGATCCGAAGGCTGCTGCTGCCCTTCGCTGCAGACGAAGGCATGAAATCGTTGCGATCCAAGGTTCGAAAATCATCAGGAGACAACGACATAGAAGACGCCGAGTCGTTGGATGTACTGCGAACCTCTGCTAGACGACGATCATACATTTACAAATCATCGGTGGAGGGACAGCTGGAGTCTTTCTCGCAGCACTCCGCCTCAATGAAAAATCGGTGGTGGACGAAAATGAAGTTAGAGCACGAATGGATATCCCCGTGCTTCGTGTCCCACAAGGAGAGGTTTTTCACGCCTACCATGCGTGTGCTTCTACTGATGGCAACAGTTCTAGGACAAATGGCAACGGAGGCATTTATTTACGACCTTCGACATCCGGATCAGCGGCAAGACTCGATTGCACTAACCCGCGGAGGGAACGCGTACAATTCGTCCCAAAGCATGGTTCGGGCCGAGACGCAGGCCTCTGGCGACCTGCCCTTGACCGAACGCCTGATCATTGCTTTATTGTGCGCGGGACTGTCTGTACCAATCGCAGCCGTATTTTTAAGCGTGTTGATGTCCATTGCTGAATCGAACCGGCGAAAGAAGACATTTGAAAAAGTCGGCACACTGGATTTGAAAACGTTCAAACGACACAAGTCTGGAAAGTTAGAGATACGAACGTCCAGCGAAGGCCAGTGCCAGTACGACGAACAAAAGCAGAAGCCATGGCCGCTAAACGAACCTTTGCGTGTTGAGATTAACGGGACTCCGTCGGTCGCGAGAATTTGTCTGAATTTGACGGCAAAGCTCAGCGGCGAAGAGCCCGATTGGATGATACCGTTAAATGCTTGGACGGTGATTTCAAATATCGGCGATAATGTTCTTAACATTGACTTGTACGGAGATGGAAAAAGAGTAATTCTCTTGGATGCCTTCTCAAGGACGGCCCGGGATGCGTGGACCGACACGTTGCGCAAGGTTATTGCGCCTTTGCCTTCGACCGAGACAGGGTCCCGGTTTGCACTACAAACAATCAAAGGCGTCCTTCGAAATTTAAGAAAACACGTTCGCACCGGGGTGAAAGAGGATGACTTTACCAAGCAGTGCCAGCAATTTATCGTTCGCAATGAGAATTTCTGTGTCTGTGCAGACGAGCAGCAGAGGGTCGCAGCGTCCAAAGATAGTAGTTTGGGCGACGAAGAGAGGCTGCAAAATAACAAGGAGGCGCTGAAAGAGATCAAACGAACCTTGTGCCCAGATATTGAGGCAAAAGAGGAAGCGGAAGATTTGTGGCTTGCAGAGATGAACAATAAGTTTCAACAGCGGGTGTTCGATTCGCTCCTGAAAAGCCAGAGGGATCATTTGGAGCCTCCCAAACCTGAGTATTACGAAAGGCTAATCTATGCCCTGATGGGATTCTACATCGTCGTTTGTACTGCTTGGGTCATCCTTTTTGGCATGTACATGGGCCAAGCCGTCACCAACGCATGGTTCTTTTCTTTAGTGGCACAATTGGTGCTATCTGCTTTAATATTTCGCCCGGCAACAATCTTTGGACTAGACGCACTCCTGCCCTACATCGCCGAGAATGCAATTGCAAACAGCAAAAAGACGGCAATACGTGAAGCCCGCGCAAAGTCCATGGGCTCGATCGACGGGTGGGCACGCAACCCGCTGAAGCAGCAGCAAATTAAAACGCAAAAGACTGTTGAGCTAGCGCCAGTGCAGAACGGGCTTCCTGGTTAGAGGTTATTTATGCGCGTATAGAAAAAAAAAGAAGTTTAAGAAGTGATAAAAATATAATATAAATAAGAAGAAGAAGATTAAAAAAAAAGAGAGAGATTTGGGAATAGTACGATACAGAGCATTGCATTTCATGCACTCGCACACCGGGAGTGGAAAGTGGAAAGCCAACGGGTTAGTTTTTTTTCCTAGTGCTAGCTAGACAGGTGGTGGGCGGGATGGATTATGACAAACGAAAACAATATAGACACAGCACTATCGGTGCTAGAAAAAAAGAAAAAAAACAAACAACAACACGGAACGATGGTGGAAACCTCAATTGGCATCTACTCCTCGTACAACGACAACAAGTGCAAACAAGAGAAGAACACATCATTTCCAAAATTGAGTTTAAGAAGAAGAAGAAGAAGAAGAAGAAGAAGAAGAAGAAGAAGAAGAAGAAGAAGAAAGAAGAAGAAGAAGAAGAAGAAG
>LT642596.1:0-14004 GCA_900128585.1 Stramenopiles sp. TOSAG23-3 | reverse complement strand
AGAGGAAAAAATCTCAAGAAGAAAAAAAGGAACATTTATTTTTACTGCATTGTATTTCATTTGCTGTGACCTGTGACCTGTATGTATTTAATATTGTATTTTCACCCCCCCCCCTGATCGATCGAACATTTTACAGCATTATCATAGCATCAGAAAATGAAATGATATTTTTGATGATGATTGATTGAATTCATTTTTTGTTCTTCTTCTTCTTCTTGGGTTTGTTGATCTGTTTTTACTTTTCTTTGTCTTGATGCTGTTGCCTGTATTATTATTACAGTAATAAAATATTTCTTCCTTTTTTTCTTTCTCTTCTTCTTCTTCTTCTAATAATACTACGGTACCGTAAATACCAAGGAGGAATAAAATACCAAGGTGGTAGTAGTAGTATTAGAAGTGGCAATCATCAATCATCTCTTCTTCTTTCTTTCTTTGGCTTCCGTTACTTTCTATTTACGTCACGGTACAGATTTGTATAGAAATATTTACACTTATAGAAATTAATAAGTAAACGACAAAACCCGAGAGCAAACATTCAACTTAACATTTTACTTATTATTATTAGCAACCCGAGAGAAATATATATCTCCAATATCACTGAACAACAAGAAGAACGAAACGAAGCTAACATCACATCACGCATCTGCCAGTCGAAAGAATGACAAGCTTGCCGCACTCGCAATGGGCGCGTACGCCACTCCCGATCACTACGCATCTTTATGGAAGCCAAAACTGCGTCCCGTCCTCTCAAAAACATGCAATAATGGCCTCGCCATACAACAATTCGCAATCTCAAACATACGGAGGAATCGGATCATCCCAATCGTCGCACAGACACTTTAGCCCGGACGTCCCAATGAGTAACAGTTCGCTCTCTGCAACCCAGTCGACCACTGTAGTCTCGGAGCTGCAGCACAAAGAGACCATTGCCGTGCTGAAACACCATTCAAAACTGATCGAACAGATGATAACTAAACAAAACGATATCGTGTCTGCATTGGCACAGCACAAAATCCACGACAAAGACGATCGGTTGCTGCTTGACGAATTGGCAAAGACCAGAGACAAATCTGACAGAATTATGGCTAACTTTGCGATACGGCTGAATCAATTCACGGAAATCGTCATGGATCAAATGGAGCAATATGGCGAGAGAAATCATATGCTTAATTTACAGGATCAGAAAGGTCGATTTAGACCGTCCTTGAAACGCAGAAGTTCCCGGTATGATATTGACGATGAAAACGAGAATACCGAGGAAGACTCTGATTTCGATGCACTTCCACAAGGTACAGGAAAGCGAAAAACGTACGTAGGTAGAGCAGGAGCTCGAAGCAATAGAAACAATACTCGTCATCATGTTTCAAATCGCTTTAGACAACCAAATTCTGGCCGTTGTAAAGACTCCGCGTCGTCCAAAACCAGTTATGTGTGGGATGCGCTAGACGCCGGGGCTGAAAGACCGATGAAGGCGCTTGCTATAGGGATGCTAACGAACGCGGAATACGTCACTGGCCAAAACGAAACCCCTGTTGTTTTAAACTCTAATGTTCACGAATACGACGTTCAACCCTACTACTCAGAAGATTCCAGTTGCCCAGAGTCACCGTCAGTTGTTGCCGATAATAAGGATGCGTGGACCATAAAAGAATGCAAAGAGGATACCACAAGTATATGCGCAGGAGATTTAGTAGTTTTCAAGACCCGTCTGGATAAAAAGCGTGTGCAACGGAACTGGATACTCGGACGGTTAAAGGCTTACAATGAATTGACGGAACGCTGGACTATTGTCGATGCGGACGATGACCCCCAAGGTGAAGAGAACAATCTGGAATTTTCTGCGATGGAACAATCAATTCTCAAAATACCCAAACCCGATGAGCTTCAATATCATGTAGACACCCTCAACGCGATGTTCAAAGAACGCGCGGCCAGGCTCCGACGGGATTGTAAGAAGAATCGATATCATTTCAAAGTTCTTGCTCTGTATCCTGGAACAACGGCATTTTACTCGGGGACGATACAAGAACCAATCCCAAAAAATGATGGGTATTTTGAACCTGCTAACGTAAGCTTTGGGGCGAATGACACGCATGCACTCCATGTCCGGTATGTCTTTCCCTTGAAAACTGTACCGTTGTGAAGCGAAAATTGTAACAATGGAAAGTGGGTCTGATGAGACTGAGGGTAGTGGAAGAGGGTTACTTTTAGCGAATTAAACGAGATCGCCCCGATAAGAAATGCAAAAAATCGTAGATTTTAAGATTACTTTTTTTTATTTTATATATATCGCACTATCATACCAATGTATTTTAAAACGCACAAATTTACTTTTTCTCAGGGTGGTAAATCATTTTTCGTGGGAAAATTTTGGTGATCTTTCTCCATTAAGTCGTAGTAGCTGACCTCTGTCTCAACAACATCCTGCGCCGTGATTTCAGAAGCTGGAAACTTTTCGAACACATCAAACACTTGTTTGTGCCACGATTTTGTCAGCTCAACTGTGTTTTCCCTTACCATTTTCGGTTTTACATGCGATAAAACGTAATCCAAGTTTTGTTTGTTTATATAATTGTACCTCCCCAAGTACTTGGTGGGGGGTTCCCGCAGCAACATATATCATCTCGTTCGGGCGAAGAACTACGTCAACGAAGGGGGCGGACAAAAAAAGAGGAAACTGTTCCTTTATGCGAGAGGTATTTCTACTGTCCGTCACATAAAACTTCGTGATGTCTTCATCTCGTGGGTACATCTTTGGGGCATCATCTCTTGAAAACAAACGCCATGTTTTCGTGCCCTTCAGTTGAATGGAAAAGAATGCGCTGCCAAACGAGTCTATATGAAGGGGCGAGTTTACCTTGGGAGGGTTGATGAACAAGCTAGGCCAACTTCCAGAATAAAAGCACGTTTTGCAGTACTTCAGCAAGTAATCGTTTGCAAAATATTTTGGAACCAAAAAATCATGCAAGGGGGCATTCTTTCCCTTGCATTCGCGCAGAGACCAATCAAACAGGTAGGTGCTCCAATCTTCGGGGATGTTATGATCTCTGTAAAACGTGTTTGGCCCTTTGTTTCGAATAAAACCAATGTATGTGTGCAGGCGCACCTTGATTATTTTCCATCCAAACCAAAACGTTTCCGAGGGCACAGCGCCTTCTAGGTCATACGGACCTGCGCGAATCATCGCAGTCGTATTGCCACAACTCTCAACAAAAAAGTCCCAATCCCAGGGTATGTTTCCTTTCGACCAAAAATATGAATGCCCCATCGTCTCGCCCATACTAGCCTCTAGCCCACTCCGCAACGGCTGTTCAAAAACAACAGGGAAGCCACTCCTCTCGTATTTTTCAATAAAAGCACGCGACGATAAGTTACCGTACGTCTCTCGAGCAACCCCTTGGAGCGGGTGCCAATTATCTATTTCCTTCTTTGCAAATCCCATATCGGCTGCATACAATGATCTTATTTTCTCCGTTTCTGCTCGCGAATGGTCAATATTTGCTAAAAGCTCCGATTCTGCGTCGTAAAGAATCGCCGCTGCTTTTTCAAACATCTCGGCTGCGTCCTCGAACGCTTTCAGACGTTTCAACCGTTTCCCGAGCGCTATGAGTCTGCTGGGATCCAAATTCGCGTCACGATACTCCTTGTTTACGCCATCTACTACTTCCACCAATAAATCAAAAAATTCACGATGTTTCTCTTCGCGATAACCTTTGCTATTTTCTTCGAAAAATGCAACCACAACTTGCTTACTGTCTAAACTACCCAAAGTTGGGTCGAAGCTCAAGTGATTGACTTGCCCATCAATTGTTACAGGGATTTTGAAAGCCAAGGAACTGCAAGATAACAGTAGTACAGAGGCTGCCGCGCACACCCACAGCAAAAAAGTTACCATGTTTGCCCAGAAATGTTGGAATCAATTCAGGAAATCCTCTAAATTCTTTCTTCGACAGCTTAGAAAATTTTCGTCGTTGGCTGTACTTAAAGGATAAGTATTGAAATTACTTAATTTGTTACTTTTTCGGCGGTGTTTCTTCTATTCTTTTACCAAGTATATTATTATTTTTTTTTAATTTTATATTATTATAGAAGACTAAGAAGTATAATAAAATATCGCGACGATGATCTTATAATATTATTAGATAGTTTTAGTAGGAGGAGTATTATAATTATTTTGAGTGTTGTTGTTGCTGTGTTAATTGTTAATAATTTAAACTGCAAGAAAGAAGTTGACGACGACGGAGGAAAACCGTACCCTATATATAACCCATTCCCGAAAGTACTTTTTTTGTAATTTCTTCCTGTTTTTTTTTTTGGCAAAAAAAAGCCAAAAAAAATAAATATGCCATTTTTTTTTACTTTCTTCTTCTTCCTCTTTTTCTTCTTCTTCTTTGATTTGGGCTTCGTCATTGATTGTTCACTTCTTTCTTCATCGTTTTATATTTTATTATTTATTATATGAATGCTGTGCAGTATTTTATTATAGATAATAAATACGGTAGAAATAATTATTAATAATTATATAACGATTTTTTGGTGGGTGGGGTAAAAGTATTTTTTTACCGGTACCTTGGTATACTTATTAAAAGTGATATTTGGCGGATGTTAAAATCGTTCGTTATTTCTTTCGTACATTGTTTGAGAATCAAGAAATTACCCGGTTCATTCGGGACATTTAGTTTCTCCCCTTTCCGTCCTACTACCATTAAACGTTCCTTTCTTTGCAGACAAGATGTGTAAAAAGTGCTGCAAGTTGAAAGACCTAAAACAACATTACAATGAAAAAATGGCCGAAGAAGGGAACAGTTGGTTTGGTCGAATGTGCTTTCGATTTGAATACTTCAGTGGGTCTTTTGCTTTTCTTTCCGCCGTGGTTACAACTCTGGCAATTTTATACCAGTACATTGTCATCCAAAGAATGACTTTGACCGACGCAAATCCATATCCCATGTGGCTGGAGGGAACTTGCACGTGCAATGGCACGTTGTGCCCCGGCGTGGTGTTTACCATGAATTTTACCACGCCTCAGTTTTGTGAAGGCTCGGGTGCCGGTCTGTGCAAAGGATTGTTGGGAGAATCACAAGAACAAAGAGAAGATGCGAAAATGTACCCAGAACTGGTGTTTGAACCTGACTGCTCATACGATGGCGAAAACTGTTTCACGTTCTATCATAGTTGGAAAATTACAAACTCGGAACTGAAGCGCAAGCGAATTACAGGGAAAAGCGACCAAAAGAATTTGTATGAAGACTGCAATTATCAGATCTGCACTGAGGGGGGGCAGGCAGACTCCAGGGACTGCTGTGCACGTCCGGGGGAAGGCGGCTGCAGCGGTAGCGAGATGGTCGCGACGTTTCGAAACGATCGTTGTGACTTGAAGTCGGCTGTAACGACTTGCTGCAAACGAAATATCACTTCGTCGGACTCGAACAAGGATTCGAGCATTGTGACCAATAACAACAGGACGGTGTTTTACAACTCGACCTACAAACGCATACCAAGGTTTTTTGGCACTGGCGGCGTAAGGTGTAAGGCTGAACAAAAACATGGCAACACGATAACAAATGATAACGCGGAGGTGATGCCAGATGATAGGCAACTTGCCAATGATCTCCTGGAGCAGGATGGAATCCCCACCGTTCCGCATGGTAGAGTGCGCTGTGGTGGAACGGCAACCCTTGATAAGTATCGACTTCTGATGTGGCCAGCAGAAAAAGAAACTGGAGAAGGGGCTCGAAAATCATTGTCCGACGATGGGTGTTTTAGGAAGCAAATTGTTTGCCCAGATGATATTAAGCAAAATGCCACTAGTACTTGTGAAGAACTTAATGGGTTTGGGAGCAATACTACCGTGCTAGCTGATATAACCATTGTAGGATTTCTTGTGTTCGTGGTGATAATTTCTACGATTGTTACATTACAGGATTTTATCGCGAATTTTATTCCGAAGGGCCATAATATGAAATACTGGGATCTGAAGGAACTAATGTGCATGCCTTGCTGTGCGCAACTCCTAAAAAACGATAAGCTTCATCGACTCTTGAAAAACAACACGCACGTGTCTGAGTTAGGCGCAGAGTTTGCCTATTATGCAACCGTATCGCTGGTATTTAACTCGGCTGTAACGAGTATGATCCAACCCGGTGCCCCTCTTGGAACGTTCACGGGAAAGGGCGTTGAAGGCGACAAAGAGGCGTTCGTAAACTTCGACTACCAAGGCGCTGGCATGTGGTACCCTTCGATGACAAACTTTTCGTTTGTGCTTGACGTTATATTTGGAATTGGCTGTGCCTGGATTGTTTGGATGCCGTCATTTTTTGTTGTAATAAGACACGCAAATTCTAAAAAATCGTGGGGAAAGATGAACAAATTTGGTTGGCTGTTCGTGGCTGGTTACATAGTCTTCATATCGATTTTGTTTGTCGTATCTGTGATGGCCTCGTTTAGTGCCATGAGCTACAATTTTGACTTCTCCATGGTCATCTTTGCTGTGGACTTCGATTGGTCTAAATTTCGCATTAATGTTCCTGCCACAGTGGGGTTCCCTGCCATGTGTGCATATCTAATGGGCCTCTTCCGAACGTTGAAAACAATTGCAAAATGTTCAAAATCGTGCAATGCATTAGGAAGATATGGGAAGTCAGCCAAGGTGATAAACATGGAACATAAAGGAGAACAGGCGGCACAAGAAGTGCTCGTGGGGATGGCGAAAGACAAAATAGTAGATCAGGTACAAGAAAAGGCGATAGAAATGGTGAAAGAGAAAACAACCAGCAGTGCAAAGGTTGTGCCGAAAGAGCAGGCAAATGAGATTACGCCTCAGTTCACGCAATTTATGGTGACCATTCCGCACGGGGTCGTCGGGGGGCAACAGATCCAATTGAACATCCCAGGAAGGGGTCTGGCTCTAATTACAGTGCCACAAGGAATGAGCCCTGGTCAACAGTTTCAAGTCCAATGCTGAAGGAAATTTTAAAAACCAAAATTACTTTTGTATTTTTTATTTAAAAAAAGTTGTGTGTATCCATAAAAACCAAATTATATAGTCTCATAATATTTTTAAAATGCTGTAATTTTTTTTTTTTTTAAATGCTGTGTCATTATTTTGTTTTTGTTGTGTGTATGAGATACTAAGTAAAAACAAGAAAATTGGCTGTTATTTTTAAGTCCAATAAAATTAAAAACAAAAATTTGGCGCTGTTATGTAAATGTGTTGACGCGTTTTCACTCACCGATTCGGATCATGCATGGAGTACATATGAAAATGATAGTTCTTAATATTGCGTTAAACATTTAATTCTCTCTCTAATATTCATTTAGTCGTCTACTATACGCATTTGAAAATTTCTTTAGGTGTGCATGCATGTACACCAGACCTCTCCGATTGAGCCCCACAAAACGTCGCTGCCGAGTCTCACCAAGGTCACCATCGTTGGTCATGTACACTACGGCAAGCTCCATCGAGTCGCTGGCATTTGTACGCGGCCCGCATATCGGTGACAAAGACACATCTATGATTCGGCGTAACGGTATAGCCCACATCAAATCAGAACTGTTGGCCTGGTCGTGAACAAATGCAATGCATGATATATGCCAACATGTCAGTACGAGTATCGACTGCGCATTCGTTTCTACCATTGGTTCCATGGTGACAAAGTCTCCTCCTTGTATCTGCTTCAGCAGCCGCTGCTCAAGCAAGAACGCCCCGCAAATGTAATAAGGAGCATCCTGAACAATGCCCAGTGCTGGCACTGTGCTTCCTTTTTTTATATTATTTTTTGCCTTGGCATATTTTGCCGCTTGCAACATGCTGTTTGCGCATGCGTCAAGATAACAGTACTTCACAAATCCGTACCCTCCATAGCGAGGAAGGCGTGCTCGGGTATTTTTTCGCTTATGCTTGCTTGCATTCTCAACTAGAGTATCGTACGCCGTGCCCAACTTACGACTTGAGAAATCCAGTAACTGCGTCGCAGGAGAAAACAACGTTCGGGTCACTGCGGTCACCCCAGTAATCTTTTTTAAAACAAAACCAAACCCACCGATGAGGCCACTTCCCATTTTTGCAGCGCCCCCCGCAACTGAGCGGCCCACCCCACCTACACCAAAGCAGATGGCTTTGCCAGCAGCTATAAATTCCCCCCTTTTTAATGCCCCCAGGGCGCGCCCAGGGGTATTTAACAGTTGGGATACACCACTACCAATACCTGCAACGGCTCGAACGGGCGTATCCAACACCGAAATATTCAACACGACTTTGTACAGCCTTCGCAATGCCTGGTCCTTATAAAATTTCCCCACAGTGTTTTGGAAGTCCTCATTTGTATAAGATGCATCTTTTTGCGAAAGCGACGCAAAGATTAAAATCAAATCCTCAATCGACATCATAGAGCTGAATACCCGAAAACTTGTCGCCGATGAAAGATTCGACAATCGTTTCTTGGATCCTGGAACAGCGCCAATATACGTCAATCGAGTCTCCACTTTGTGGAAATCTATATTTCCAAAGAAATACACAATGCGCTTGTTCTCGTCTGTAGCCTTCGCAATACATGAATGCAAGGTAAGCAACTGGTCGTCAAACTTTACGATAGGTGGGGAATCAAAACCGTTTTCTACCATTCCCATTTCCAACTTGTCATCTGATATCCCGAATTGTTTAATATCTTCGGCAATGCCTTGAAGTAGCACAGCCAGCGAAAAAATAAACTCTTCGTGGATTTCAATGTCCAAGAGGGGCAAGTCAAGCTCTAAATGGTTGAAAGAGTATGAATCAGTATTTCTCTCGACTGCCAAGAAAAAGTTCTGCTTGGTCTGGTTGTACATGTTAATCTCTCGCGTCAGGAAAGACAAGTATGGCCTCATGCTCACGTCATACTCTTGTTTCTCCGTTGCCAATGGGAGCTTCAAAACATTTTCTCGAAATTCCAACCACTGTTTCTTCATTGCAACACTTAATGACGCATATGGATCTTCGTATATGATAAAAAGGGAGAAATCGTGTAGCAATCGCGCAAAGAAAATTTCATTTACCTTTTCTTCTGTTTCCGACTTACTTTCATGCTTAGCAATTGCATTCTGGGCAGCAAAAATATCGTTCGCTGCTCTCCTATATTTCCAGATGTCAACATGGACCAAGAAATGGTGCAACGCTACTTTCAAAAACGGGGCATAGCCGCCCACCATATCGAGCTCCCAAATTGTGTCCGGTTCTTGCTGCATTGCAGGGGCCAAGACTACACGGTTTCCCCCTGGGGTCTGATTGTCAATTTGTACCGACGTACACGACAGCACAGTAGTCACAGTGCCAGAGACAGACTTTGCGTATTTTAAGCCAACACCAAAAAAACTGACGTACAAGATTTCTTCAATGTCGTTTTCTTGTGACGTTTCCAGAATGGATATACCGACACTGGACAAGTCTACATTGATACCAAATAACTGAGCGCTTTGCCCAAATTTAGCTGCAGCCGCAGAATCATCGTCGGGTTTCACGAATTCTAAGACACGATACGCACCCTCCGCGCTAAGGCGGACATTTAATGAATCGTTTATGCTAAACATACCGGTCTTCACAACATTGATAGTCCCGAGCAAATTTCCATTCTCATCTGCAATATCAAAGTGGTTGTTGCTTCCATTGTCATAATCGAGGTAAAGAGGACGCTTTCCTTCGTAATCAAAATGCATTATAATCCACCCTCTTTGGTCGTCTGGGCACAACCCGACAGGCAGCTGTGTATCTTTCGATTCATCTTTATCCTGCAATTTTGGCTTTTCTTCTTCTTGTTGTGGGGCATTTCCCCACCCACAGTACGAACGCGAGGGTTTCGGGGCAGCTGCATTTGGATCCTTCGTGCTAAGTATGTCCACAACAATATTTTTCTGTCTCATTTTTAAAGTAAGTCCCTCAACATTTTGGTCAACACACAAAAACGAGCCAGGCGCATCTACAAAAACGATGATTGTAGTCGAACCTACGTGTTTCACTTGCATGCCAAACGTGCACAGGCTGTCTCCAACACCGGGTAGTGGCAATAAACGGTACTGGGCACCCAGGGGTCTGACCGCGTCGACGTGAAGGTCGTCGCTCCAATAAGTCTTCTTAGCAACACACACTTGCAATGATTTCTGTAAATGCCCTGTCCATTTTACAAAATGCATACTGCGAGCCTCGCCTTTGGGTTCAAATGCGTTTTTTTCCCAATCAAAAATCTCAGACTCTCCGGTTTGACTGCATCGCGTCTGCCTTATCATGAATGCGTGGGTAGAATTATTGATAAGCACATATCGTGGCGCTATCGACACTAGTTTGGAACGATTTGTGGCACTCACAGAAATTCCCCATTGTTCCTTCATGTCCTTTGCATCATCATTTGTTTTTAACTCAATTTGACCGTCCGTTCCAACTGTTTCGATAGAGAAGGGCTCAGACCACATTGACCAAGTATATGACTTCGACAGCTTCGTTCGAATCTGCACTTTCATTGCTCTTTTGTTTTTGACCGGCGCCCCTGAATTATTTTCCACTGATGTTCCACTATCCGTTTCTGGTGTCTTTTTCTGTTTCGTAAGCGGCGTGAATGCAGAGTGGTCCATCCTCTTAATGTACTGAGGTACATCTTCGTCTGGCAGCATGTCTTCAGGCAAATAAGGCTGGATTTCCAAAAGAGCAGACGATTCTGATTCGTCAGCTTCTCTTATCTGTATTGTAGCGGGGGTGTTGTTAACAATCCAGCACACACTGTAGAGAGTAATTATGATATGTTCCACTTCAACATGGTTTTCGTCGACATTCAGACGTTCTACGGTTGCACGAAATGCCCCCTTCTGATCAGCACCTTGTATTTTTTCGTCGTATGTTGCTAAATCTATCTGCTGGCCATCAGACCACTTTTGGAGTTTAGCATGGGCGGCAATAACGACGCTTTCTGTGTGTTTATTGCGCCCTATCTCCACCGCGCAAGAACTTTGTGAACCATCCCCGGGAGTAAACCCAGCGGGAGAAATAACTTGCGAGTATTTCTGATTCTTGCTTTTGTCCCCTCCTTCACTTATTAAATCAACAGTAATATCTACCGACTCATCCAAAAAATTTTGGACAAAGACAACGACATTATTCGAAGAGACAGTAAGATCGGGTAAAAATCGCCCTCCCTGTTCTGCCATCCAGCTTCTTAAGTTACCTCTGACTTGACTCACATTAGAAACATCTTCTTGGAGCGCGTTAACAATTGACCCCAGCCCGTTCGCAACTCTATCAAATGTCCCCCCTTTTAGCGACAGCACGGCCGCTTCTCGCTGAGACAGTTCTTCCGCCCCGGTGCTTTCTTCCCCGTAAATTGGAGGCTTGTGAGTTTCGCCCATGTTTTTCAAACCTTTTACAAACGCATCTTCAGAAGCCGCCAACTGCAAGGCCAGGTCGTTTGCGGATAAGTGGCGGACTACACCGTTTGCCTGCAACGAGAATGATTCACTCATCTTCTGATCGCTTTCTTGTTCTTCAAACATTTCGTTTGCCGTCCCGCCTTTTTCGCCCATCAGACTAGTGACGTGACTGCGGGCCTGGAGCAATGTGCGGACTATACTCGGCCCCAGATTAATATTTATAGGCCCGGGGCTCGATATAGTCACACGCATTCCTTTTGAATAGTCGGAACCATCTTTGATGTAGTCTTCTCTAAATCTTTGGACAAATATTGAAAATGCCCACTCTTCCATGATTGGGGAGAACGTGTTTCTATTGCCTTGGGACGTAAGCACATCTGCGTGTATGCCTGACGCGTGCAGATCGATAAATATTTCTTTTGGTCTACCTTTCATGTACAAATCCCCTGTGCCAAAAATAGAATCGCATCGTGCCGATAAAATCGTTTTCGCACAACTCTGTACATTCAGTGCCATTCCGCGAATGTGCATCTTTTTTACGTACGTGCTTTTGAACATAGACTTTTGTTCCATGCCGTTGTTTCCGTGTGCACCGTTTTCAACTCTTGGTAATTGTGGCTCCGCGGGGTCGCTGACTTCACCAACAGCTTGACTTAAGTTTTCATTTGCCTTCGATATTAGCTCCATTGCCAACGTTGCTCGTTTTACACAATCCAGGTACACATTGATGTCATCCAGGCAAATACACGCTGCAATGAGGTCGGAGCTAAATTGTAACTCTTGCGTAAACAAGCGGCTAAACTTGTCACCATCCCTATTTTGTCTATCTGCACGCTCAATATCGAACATGGCACTGAAATTCTCAACAATATCTTGTCGGTCCTTATCAAACACTTCCAGTTGCACTCCTGCAGACGCCAAAGATACCGAGAGCATGTCTGTGGCAGTGAGTTGACGCGCACTTTGAGAGCGAATTGAAATCGTTTCGGACAAATGATCAACCGCGCCATCAAAATATAAGGACACATTTCCATCGTTTACAGGTATTTCAATTTCTATATTTGAAAACTCCAGTTTGCTGTTCATTTTTACATTTCGCCTTTCCAGAGCGTTACTTACTGAATCAGTTCTAAACATCCGGAGCCCGTCGCATTTGATGCTTGTCATGGTTGTGACATGGGCTACTGAGACATTTCCAGCCCCTTTTTTTGACCGCAAATTTACCATTTTAAGGCATATCTGAAACCCGTTACTGAACTGAAGACATTGCTGATTAACATTGTTACCAGAGCAGTTAGGATCTGGGGCATCGTTACTAATGTCTTTGTGCCCTTTGCCCTTTTGTGTTTCGACAATTGACTGGACGGGTTCTAACTTCTGAAGAAGCTCGTCTTTCAATGCTAACAGCACGCCAGCATCGTTTTCACCAAGCGCCAAATGGAACGAAGACAACGAGTCCTGCTCTAGATTCTCACTGGCAACGCCTACTTGAGTGGTATTCTCGGCAACAACGAGCTTAATTTGATTTTTTTCTTCTGTAAAATGCATTCGTTTGCGCTGCACAGCCACCACCGTGCATATCGGCATTGTAAATATTGGTGGGGCTATATTTTCGTATTCAAGCGCCAATCCATCGGCAAGTTGAAGATCTACTGCGTTCTTCGTGGAGAGAGTTGTAGGGTCGTACGACGCAATAAAATTTATTTCTACAGATGCATCCAGCTTCACCCGAGAACCTTCTAGCAGCGATTGCGCCTTCTCTCTATTGAGTTTTTTCTCATTTTCCGCATTCTTTAGTTCTTCCGCCTTTCTATCAACACCTTCCTCCTCGTCCTCGCTTGCGTCGCGTTCGTTGATTAACGATTTTCGCTTTTTCGCTCTCTTTGTATCAGGAGACATTAAATTTCCAACAAGGTCAAGGTGGCTGCCCAGATGGCTAGGTACAAAAATTCCAACGCTTAGACCGCACGCGGCAGAGCCATTGACGTCTCGCACGTCAACTGGAAGGCAAACAAGCCGTGTACTAGAGTGCAGAGTGTGCTGGGATGGTTGCCCTGCTTTGAGGTTGACATCGACATTTGTAGCAGACACCTCCAAAAAATGCTGCTCGCAGTTTGCCGGAGGTTCAGATTTGGGTATGTACAATTGCAGAACCTCTAGTGATGCATCTACGCTTACACCATCAGTGTCCACTATTACTTCTACTTCGGCATGGTGTTCTTTCGACCCCAATACTATACCAACGATGACATCCCTTGAGGTTTCTTCAAAAATTTGAAAGTTCAAACGCGGAAAAACAACTTTCGCCATCATTGTGGGGACGTTGCAGTAATGGAACTTCTCCACTTTCGCGGCGTCGGGCTCCGAGTAGAAGCTAAAAGTGTACGGCAAAGTTTCTCCACTCTCATTAACGGCAACAATGTCTGCAAAAAAAATGCCCGTCTTTTCTTTTGACTTCGGCTTCAAGAAAAGCACGTACGATTCCGATTCGGCAGACCTGCATTTGAACTCTGAAGAAAATTCTGGTAAATTACAAACCAACACAAGTGATGAATAGGTCCCTTTTTGGAATAAATTACTGATGTCGATTTTGGTACCCTTGGTGCTGTGTATTGG
>LT642595.1:0-14005 GCA_900128585.1 Stramenopiles sp. TOSAG23-3 | reverse complement strand
TTTCTTTCTTTCTTTCTTTCTTTCTTTCTTTCTTTCTTTCTTTCTTTCTTTCTTTCTTTCTTTCTTTCTTTCTTTCTTGTTGGTTTGTGGTTGACAAAAACAAGAAAGGAGGGATTACTTAATTATTACCGATATTGTAATGTAGTGTGTGATAATATGTATCAACTTGATTTCATTATGCTATTTAGTATTCGTATAATATAATAACATAAATACAGTATAGAACGACTATTATTAATTAGTATTTAATAGAAATGGAAGAAGAGGAGGCTTGCTGCTGATGATTCTGATTGTGGTATTGTGGTCAATCGTCCAACCGGCGTTGTGTTGTTGCAGCCTTTTCTTTTTTTCTTCTTCTATCATCTTCATCAATCATCATCTTCTCATTCATCATCATAAAATAAAAAAATAAAAAAATCTTCTTCTATCAAGCTTTCTTCTTCTCTTTTGTTTGTTAACTTTTTTTATTATTTATATATAATTAGTTATAACAATTAGTTATAACAATTTATATTAGATAATAGATACGGACTAAAAAACGTAAATAGAAGGAATACAGGGCTTGCGCGCTATTGTTTCCGCTTGTGCGAGTTTGTGCATTTGTTTGTTGGGATTCGATTTCCATATGGCTTCAAACACGGGAAACCTAGGTGGCGTTCCTCCGGACGAAGTCGTTGCTGGGAGTGTAATCTCTGTAAAGACTGTCCTTGGAGATGAATACAAAGGGGGAGTGTTTGCGTTTGATGCAAGCGCCGGCATTTTAATAATACGTAAGTACACCACATGTTTACCCCTTCTTCTACCCTTTCAAAGATGATGATTCAATGGTCCCAGCATTATGATTACTCAATAAACTCTTGATTAATGGCCTTTACACAAATCTGATTTCACGCTCCCGTCCGTCCGCCCGTTCGACAATGTCCTAACCAAACGTTTTCTTCTGATTAACCCTTCTTTTTCGTCGTGCAACAGACGAAAACCGGGAGTATACCACCCTTAAAAGGAACATTAGGATTATCAACCAGTCTTCGATTGAAAACATCAAAATTCTGGAGAAGGGGCCGAACCAACCGCTGGGCGACTTGCCAGAGGTGGACCTACAGCTCGCCCAGGAACGCTTCAACGAGGCAATGGAGGCCGCGGTTCAGGCCGACAAACGAGTTCGCGAAGGCGTTACCCCGCAGGTCCAAGCCCTCTTCGATACTCTAGCAAAACAATATAACTGCGAATGGAGAGAGGCAACAAACATGATTCACATGCCCGATCTGCAGCTGATCATTGAGGCCCCGTACAAACCTGAGAATTGCCAGGGGAAAGAAGCCAATGCACTGATGCACTTGAAGAAGGTGTTGACCGGCATACGTCAAAAGCAAGGCATGGATTAGAGAAACCATGGAGCAGACGGGAGATGGCAGGCAATAAGAAGGCATCATTGTACCATAAATATTCGTTCGTACATATACATAAATGAAAATAACCAAGATTTTAAATACATGTATCAAGTGGCTTAACTCTGTAAAATCTTAAGAGTAAAGCATTTTCGTATGATACGCATAAGATACTTTATATAACAGCCAAATTTTTGTTTTTTGTTATGATAAAAAAAAAACTAATGATAGAGTAGTTTTTTGTTAAATACAATGATTCGAATTGTTCGCCTGCTAATTCTTGTCAGACAAAACTGCCTTTCTACTCCTTGGAATGCGGCTTCTGGTGGACCTAGTCTTTGCCGCGACCTTTTTCTTCGACTCGAACTCCGCTGATTTTCTCCCTTTCTTCGCTTCGAACTCCGCCGATTTTCTTCCTTTCTTCGCTTCGAACTCCGCCGATTTTCTCCCTTTCTTCGCTTCGAACTCCGCCGATTTTCTCCCTTTCTTCGCTTCGAACTCCGCCGGTTTCCTCCCATTCTTCGCTACCCTAGTAGTCGGTTTGTTTTCCTTGTTCTCGGGAACAGCAAGCTTCTGCTTGGTTGCCTCCGGGGCTGGGGGGTTGCCCGCACCGAGATCAACTTTCTTCGTTTCGTTCGTCTTGTTTTCTATACAGTTCTCCACGGCCTTCTCGTCCGCTTTGGGGGCATCCTCCGGTTTGGGCGAGTCTTCCTCCGTACTACTGGCTACTGTGCTCTTTGGGGAGGCCGTCGGGGATTCAGCCAATGGCAATTCGTCGCCCCCTTCAGAGACGTTGAGAGAGCGCTTCAAATTTTGCAGCACAATGTCTCTGGGATTCAGAGAGGCCAATTGTTTGGGAATGATGTACTCTTTCTTTTGCGGGGTTCGCCCGGTCGCAATGTCTGTTTCAAGTGATTTCTCAAACGCCTCGGAGGCCTCTTTCGCGACAGTAGATATTGAGACAAGTTCTTCTTCGCTTGACCTCTTTGCCACCATTGCCGCTTCAACGTGTGCAGTCGTCTCCGTGCCCCAAGTCGCTTGAAACTCGGTCCCGTCTGTAATGGACGTCTTGATATATGCAAGATCGTCCGAAACCATACTATCACCGTGCTCCTTTACCATTTCAACGCTCCCCTCGTGAAACGCGATTGCCTCCTTTTTTGCAGTGCCTGTTTCCGTCTCGACAGTGGTGTGAAAGGATTGGACGCTCTCGCCGAACGTCTTCATCATGTTGACGTTTTCCTTGGAAAAAGAATCGAACGCGGCAACCATTGCATTTTCAGAATCGCTGGCACCCTTTTGGTACTCGTCGGCACTCTCTTTGAAGGAGGTAAAATTCTTGGCGGTGGCGTCGGAAAATGCTTTGACGGCATTTTCCATAACCTTCTTGTTCGCCCCAGCCTCGGACTTCATGGTTTCTGTAGACGCTTTGTGCGTGGCCAGCATGCCGTCGATGTCCTGGACCACGACCTCTTCGTGCTTTTGGGCGTGTTCCATGAAATTCTGAAAACGATCAGTTTGCTTGCTGCTAAAATCTAAAAACATGGCTTGCATTTTTTTCATCATTGCCGCACGTTCCTTTTCCTCGTTTTCCTTGTGCTCCTGGAACCGCTTCGTTTGCTCTGCTTTGAATTCATCGGATGCACTCTTGGCCTGTTCGGAAAACGATCCAATCGTTTCCTCGACACACTCTACGTGCTGATTGTTCGCGGCAAAAGTGGACTCCATCTTGGAAACTATCTCTACCGAAAACGCGTCAACAGATTTTTGCATTGCTTCGAGGGAGGGCTGGAACATTGAGCTGAAGTAATCGCTACGGTGCTTCATCGACGCGCCAATCGCATCTTTCTGCTCCGTGATCAAGTCGGCACTGCGATCATCGCGTTCCTTGACGAGGGCCCGGATGGACTCGACGGCCTCCAGAACCAACCTTTGGGCTTCATCCTGGCTCTTGAAGAAAGCCTCGCTTCGTGAAGTTGCACGGTCGTTAAATGCAACGTTAAAATCCTGAAACTTTCCCTCAAGTGCCCCCAGCTTGTCGTGCAGCGCTTTGGAGTACTCGTTTGAGGAAGCCTCGAGGGTTTTCAGTTTGTCCATTACAATCTGGTCATTCTCTAGGTCCTTTTTCGAGGCTTCAGTGCAGCTGGACTGAATCTTTTCCACGCTTGCCTGGACCGTGCGCACAAACTCTGTCGTTCTGTTGCGGTTTGAATCCACAACCGCAGCTTTGCGGGCTACTTTTTCGTGCAGTTGCGACACGTCGGAGACGGCCTCCTCCCCGGTCGTTACCGCAGCCGTCGCCTCGACCGACAACTTCCCAAACACGGCCTCCCGGTCGTCCAGGACGAGCGTTGTGTCCTTGAGTTCGTTTTGAGTGCTCAGCAACTCCCCTTTTGTCTCCTCCAACTCGTGCTTTGTGATCCCAAACTTTTCCTGGATTTCCTTGAATTCTGCCTGACGGCGTTCAAGTGCGGCCTCCAGCTCCGCGATCGAGTGCCCCTTCGTCTCGATCTCGCTGATCATTTCGTCGTACCTATCTTTTGGCAGAAAGACGCCGTTCTTCTCCCGGGCGGCCTTCAGCTCTTCCTTGATCCGGGTTATCTCAACGCTGTACTCTTTGATCAGAGTCTTTTTGGTCATGCGCTGGTTGATTTCCGGACGATTTTCTATGCTCTTTGCGCGGCTTGCGTAGCTGAGCGTCGACAAGGTCTCGTCGCTGGCGTCCCCCGACGGGGAAATCGTCGCAATGATGGTGGTCTTTGCTTTGCCACCCAGGCTTTCCTGGAGCAGGCGGGTTAGCTTGCTGTCACGGTACGGGATGTGACCCCGCTTTTCCACCAGGGCGGAAATGACTCGGCCAAGGGTCAGCAGTGACTGGTTTATGTTTCCCGCCTCGCGTTTGCGGTCCCCCGTGGCCCCGGAGCGCCCGACGCACTCCGAACCTGCCAGATCGACCAGGTTGAGTTTCCCGACCTTGAGCAGATCTTCCCCCTCCGGGGTCGTCTCTTTGATGTGAATCATCATCGTGAAAATAGTGTGGGACCGAGAGCTTTGCTTGTTCATTTTTGTCTCGCTGACCTTTCGCTTTTGCAAAGCCTCTTCCAGCTTTTCGTAAATGTCCTTCGGGTCGTTCACGAGAACGTTTTCCAAGTTCTGCACGAGGACCCCGCGCTTTTTTGTCCTCGCAGAGGCGCAGCTCTGGGGCGTGCTTCGTCTCCGAGGCCACCAGCAAGTCGTCCAGCTGCTCGTTGTACAGCTCAAGGAATGAAATTTTTACGCTGTACTCCATGTCTTTGGTCAACGTATTCAAGGTTTCAAAAATGTGCTCGACGGCGCGAGGGATTATTCCCTTCATTTCTTGGTTCTTTAAATCCCCTTCCATGGTGTGCGTTTTCCCTGTGCCCGTCTGACCGTACGCAAAGACGGTGCAGTTGAACCCTTCCAGCACTTCGTGGACCACGGGCGCCACCACGGTCTGGTACACTTCCTTCTGCGTGCTGTACTGTCCGAATACTTTGTCAAAGTTAAATTTCTTTGTCTGTTTGGTGTTTCTTTCGACGGTCTGGATCATAACGCTATCATTGTTAGAGTTGCAGCTGACAATCACGGGGTCCTTCCCTCGCAACTCCCGCCTGTTCTGTGGCCGGCAACGAAGCACGACGGACACGTTGTCCTTCTTTGTCGACGAGCTATTATGTTTCGGCATTGCTGGCTATATATGTTGTACAGTTCGTTTCAAAGATAATACAAGATATATGTATATATATATAGAGAGAGAGAGAGAGAAAGAAACCTTTTTTAATGAATGGACAGATTCGTGCGTAAATCAGTGAAAACCATTTCATCTTTCACAATTACATACATTGTCTTTTGAAACGCGAGAACCAATATATGTAATAATAGTTCTTCTTTTTTTTGTTCAACAGAAGAAAAAAAAGAAGGTTGTTCCATTGTAGTTATATATAGTTCGGTAGTTTCAGTTGTTGTTGTTTTATTTTTAATAATAATAATATTATTTTTTCATACTCCTTCTTCTCCTTTATTACCGTAGTATTATTAGTAGGGGAATAATACTCATAATATAATAATAGACACTATTATTATTATTATAAATAAATAATACAAAACAGCAGGTAAATAGTATGTAAAATATCCTAACAATGCATCCCCCTTTCATTAACGTTCTTCCGAAGAGAAGAAGATCTGAAGAGAGGGAGAGAGGGAGAGAAGGATAGAGAAAGAATTAAATATTATTATAGAATTATAGAAGAAAAAAGAGAAGAAAGAAGAAAGAGGAGAGTTGAATTTTATTATTATTATTTTTATTAGTAGATTGGTTGCTATTTGCTATTGTTTGTTTTGTTTTGTGTTTGAGATTATCGAAGAAGAAAGAAGAAGAAGAAGAAGAAGAAGAAGAAGAAGAAAGAAGAAGAAAAGAAGAAGAAGAAGAAGAAGAAGAAGAAGAAGAAGAAAAAGAAGAAAAAGAAGATAAAAAAAGAAGAAAGAAACAAGAAAGAAACAAGAAAGAAACAAGAAGAAGAAGAGCTTTTTTATTTTTTATTAATAAAATATTAAAAAAAAGAAGAAAAAAAGAAGAAAAAAAGAAGAGGTATAATTATTATAATAAAAATAAATATTGTATGATGATGATAATACGATGGTAATAATTTAAAAAAATTTTTTTTTTTTATTAAAAATATTTATATTTTTGGTGGAGGAGATAATAGAAGAAGAAATAATACTGTAAGTATTAAATAATAATATACTTTTTTTTTTCTATCTTTACATTTTCACAGTCGTGATAGATAAATTTATATGTATATGAACACGCACAAAATATTCGAAATTATTTTTTCCCTCTTGTTATGATTGAAAGCGCGGGGGGCATTTAAGTAGGGGTTTCTCGTCGCGTGGTAAACGTTAGGAAACCGTGGGTGGGGAAGGGGTAATACTCAACAAGAGGGGGTGCTTGCACCGTATACTTTCGATAGTTAGAAACATGGCGGGGCTGGCGAGGCGTAACATTGAAGCTGCGCGCTTGCAGGACGAGAACGTGACGCTCTCGAACGAAGTGCACCGGTTGTCTTCTACCGTCAATGCACACCAACGCTTTAACGAGCGGGCGAAAGCGAACTACTCGAAAGCAAGCATGGACCGCCAGGCCACTTTGGACAAGTTGAAGGAGTTGAACGACCAAGTAAAGAGCTTGGAAACCACGGTAAAGGCAGAACGGGCGAACCGGGTGAGGGCGGAGCGTTCCCTTGGGGAGGTGAAGAAACTCCAGGAAGTGAAGATTCGGGCGATGGAAAGTGCGCTGCGGGACAGTGAAAACCGGTTTACCGAGGAGCTCCAGGCCATTCGCATGGACCACGAGACGGAGTACCAGCAGTGGACGTCCCGGGAAACCCCCGAGACGACGGCGCTTCGGCACAAGGTGCTTAACCTAGAGAAGGAATTGGGCACCTGCCGACACTTATTAGACCAAAGGGAAAGCCGTCTCCAGCAGACAAGGGAGCGGCTGGACGAAAGTATGAATTCCCTTGAATCGTACAGAGCAAAATACGAGTCGCAGCAGTCGGCAACGGACAACGCCTGGAGGGAAATCAAAATCAAGGACAAACAGTTGAAAGCGCTGAGGGAGGACTTGAACGACGCCCGATTGCAGGTGAACGAGGCCTCCGGCAGGGGCAAAACCCAAGACTCCGGCGACGAGGACGATGCGATTGAGTTTATGAAAGAGGAGATGGCCGTTATGAAAGCGTCGTTTGAGAAGCAGGTCCAGGATTTAAAGATCTCGGTCCATGATTTGGAGAGCCAACTCCGAAGAAGGTCGTGATAAATCATGTGCGGGGGAGGGGGGCTTCCATTTCTTGCAGCAAAACCACACGGCTACAAAGTACGAGACGAGAAATAAAAGTTAAGAGTCTTACGACTTCAAAAGCAAAATATGTGTACGGTAACCTTAAGAACTTACTTCTTACTACTGCTATTACTTGTAAAAGAACTAACATACACCGCGAACACCTCAGGGTTCATTTTGGCACGCACCCAAGTTTGATTTTGAGACCCATAATTTTGTTCTTCAAAGGACTCCCTAAGACACCGGAGTGTTCGGGGTCCTTCGCGGCGTGGGGGAGGTCCCCAAACGTGTGTTGCACAGCGGGCATTTATCCGACTGAAGAAACCACCGTCTTACGCAAGACGAGTGAAAAATGTGCATGGGCGAGCAATGCAGCATGGTAACGTTGGACTTAAGCTTGTACGGTTCGAGGCAAATGGAGCAGTTGGCTGGGATTCGCCCCTTTCCCATTTTCTCCGACCGCAGCTTTTGTGTGTCGGACGCCTCAGGGTTGTTGTGGCAGCCCCTCGTATTCATCGCGTCGTTCATCGCAGCGACGAACTCAAAGTACGTGCTCGTTTCCATGGCATCGACCTCCTGCGGCAGGAGGCCCGTGGGCATCACCGCGCCGTGCATTTCGTTCCCTAGGATGTTCCGCGCCCCCCCCCCCGAGCCCTGGCGATACGACGTACGATTGAAACGTGAAGACGACGTACATCAAGCGGGTGCAGACGATGATCAGTTGCCAGCCCACCAAATGGAAAAGGTGGATGTCGTCCAGCTGGAACGTTTTCCAATGGCTCACGCCCAGCGCCACGAAGAGTATGAACCCCGCCAGGTGAAACACCATCATCGGGGTCCCAATGTTTTTCAAAAACCGCATGTACGGGTCGTACATGATGTTTCGCAAGCGAGAGGCGTACACCTCCTCCTCGTCGCGCGGCGACGGGTTCAGCACGTGCAGGGAGTTCGAAAGCACGAACATCATCTTGATTCGGTGAAAAAACTGAAGGATTTGGATCGAAAAAATCAGGAGAAGCCACCACCCGAGAACCTTGTAGTCACTGCGCCACAGAAACCCCACGAAATTGAGGAACGTGATGCCGCCCTCCTCCTCCCAATGCCTTCCTATCAAATACATGACCCCGAAGAAGTTGATGAAGGCAAAGACGACGCTTCCTATGGACACAGACAGCAGGTACCGCAGCGAGCTATACGGGGACAAGAAATACTGGTAAAAATCAAACGGCGCACTTCGTCGGGACTCTGAGGACGCGGGCGACTCGCGGCTCTCCCTCGGGGATAACGCGGCGACCGCGGCACCGCCATTGCTAACTTGTCCACCAGCCTCGTTCGCCGGGCTCGGGGGCCTCATTTCCCTTCTGCTGCCATTCGCCCTGCTGCCGTTGATGCTGGTGCTGCGACTGCTGCTACGACTCCCTCTGCTGCTCGTCCTGCTCCTTCCACTCCGGCGTGATCGAGACCGTGGCGGCCGCGACGTGCCCGACGACTCGTCCTCGGGCCGGGCCTGGCGCCTCTTTCGACGGAGACGATCTGAGATACCGGGCGTCGATGCCCTCGCACTTCGTCTCTGCCGACGAGATACCCGAGCAGACGACGACATTGCAGAATTGCGAAAAATTCCCCGCCAGTACAAAATATCCAAGGTCTTCGGTCGCTACCGTCGTATCGTAACGTACCGTACCGCTCGAACGTCCAATAAGAACGGACTCCAGGGCAGAAATCAAAGGAACAACGACAATCCGTGTTTATGTAGGAGAAAAGCGATGTGGTGGAGAAAGGAAGGGGGAGAAAACGAAAGAAAGGAACAGGTACATGCGTACGTAAATCGAAATGGAAATGTAATAATGGAGATTGTTTCTTTTTTTTTTGTCGTTTTTTGTTAATGACTATTTTAATCGTTGATTACATACATTTACACAAATATACTAATACTATTTAATATTATAATATAAATTTATTCATGTATGTAATATTTTAAATTCCGATCTTCGCGTACCTGCATTTTTTCATCCTTCATTTGATAGGATATCTTAATCTATGCAATAACGTACTTAAATATTTAAATAATTCATTTTATTAAGAAGTCGTAATCCTAAATGTTAATACATTTGAAATGTCCATGTAAACAATGTTTTAAATTTACTTCGAAGCTTCCATTAATGAAATCTATAATAACATCTTCAATGTATTCTATATACTTTAATGTATCTTACATATAATTTATATTCAATTCAGTTATGTACTCCTTCCTCCACGCGCCCCCCTCTCTCTCAAATCTCAAATCTTGGCATCTTGGCATCTTGGCATCTTGGCTTGGCGCTTGGCTCTTCTTTCGCTTTTTTGAAGTTAAGAAATAGGTCAAGTCAACTTTAACTCTTTTTATATAATATAGTCACAGCATCATAGATGCATGTGTTAACAATTCTTTTTTTTTTTTCTAAAAAAGTAATAATTTATTTATAATTAACATAGTCACAGCATCATACATTTGTTAACAATTCTTTCAACTTATTACTTTTAATTAACAAAGTCACACAGTCACAGCAAACACTTGTTAACGATTCTTTGACTTTTTTCTTCTTCTTTTGTTAACAATTCTTTCAACTTATTATTACTTTTAATTAGTCACAGTCACAGCAAACACTTGTTAGTGAACGATTCTTTGACTTTTTTTTTCTTCCTTCTTCTTCTTTCAAAAAAAGTAGTTTAATAATATAATTAAAATATATATTATGATTGATGGATTATTAATGATTGATGGATTATTAGTTAGCTTGCCCCCCCTCCTCCTCCGAATTCTTCCACGACACACACCACCCCACTCCACTCCACAAATAATAATAACACTTTCGGTCTGCTTCATTTCTTCGTCTATGTTTATATTTGAATTGATAAATCATACCCCTTTTTGTTTTCTCCTGTTAGCCCCGACGTGTTTCATGGGGCGGAGCACACCTGCTCTCGCGTGAACGATGAAAGCAATCGTTCCCGAACATGTCCAAACGAACCGCGCGTTGAGATTAAATGCAATTTGGCCAAAACCGTCGGGAAAATTGCGGTCGCCAGCTTCCGGTATGGGTGTGCTGCAGGCCACGGGTACAGGTGTGTTTCAATTAGATCGGCATATATCCGGCTGTAGCGCAGATTGTGTCGACTACATAGACCGTAGTTTTCGGCGGATGGCAGGGCGGGTCATGCGTTCTATTCGACGCCGTGAAACCTCTTCGTACGATTTTGCGCATGACGCCAGGCAACCGGACCCGCGGTTGCATCCATTGGACAGCGTTTTCCTGCACGTGCGCTTGACAAGCAAAGATTTCGAAGTATTTTCAGGGAACAAGGGCAGGAAATTTCAGTCGCTGAACCACCGTGTCGATGAATCCTACGCATTGAACATACACGCAGGGAACAACACGATGCACGTGGACGCGACGGCATCTTCCATGTTTGCCATAAACCGCATCTTGTCGACGTTGGAGCAAATCTTTGTATGGGACGGAACTTCCTTATTGGTCCCAGGTTTACCGATAGCCCTGTCGGATTACCCGCGGTTCAAATGGCGGGGGTTTATGCTAGACACGGCCCGCCACTTTATTTCAGTGAAGAAGATATTGCACATTATAGATGCCATGCAAAGCATGAAATTGAACGTTTTCCATTGGCATTTGTCGGACGCACACAGCTTTTCATACTCCTACGACGAGAAAGACGGGGGCTTCGCAGCGTACTCTCCGAGTGCGACGTACGACCGCGCCGCCATCCGGAAGGTTGTGGAGTACGCGTTTGACCGTTCCATACGGGTTGTTCCCGAGATAGACATGCCGGGCCATACCGCGAGCTGGCCGAGACACCTTCTGGTCCAGTGCCCGGAGGTTGTTACAGGCGACGATCGTGGTGTAGAGTTTGGTATCAACAAGGTCGCGCTGCACCCTCTAAACGAGGACGTGTACCGTTTTGTCCACATACTGCTGGACAACATCATGGGCCTTTTCCCAGACGAATACATACATATCGGCGGGGATGAAGTCAGTGCCGAATGTTGGGAAACCGACCCGAAGATTCGATCCTGGATGAAGAAGCACTCTGCGTCGTCTGGTTCTCCGTGGCACTCGAGGTTGCAAGGCATTTTTACAGAACGGGTGCTCGGCATGGTCTCGGCTCGAAACAAGACTGCGGTCTTGTGGGATGACGCGTTGCAAAGCATTGTGGGCATGAGCCCACGTTCGCGCGGCAAGGTGGTGGTGCAATGGTGGCGAACGTGGGAGAAGAAGGCCATTGAAACGGCGCACTCCCACGGCATCCCAACAATCACCAGTTCCAAGTGGTACTTGGACGATTTGGCCCAGTCGTGGGCAAGCATGTACCACCAAACTATTGACGACGACGGTCCGTTATCCATGGGAGGTGAAGCGTGCTTGTGGACAGAACAGCACAATGAGCGTGGCATAGACCAAACCATATTTTCAAGGTTGCCTGCCGTGGCAGAGCGGCTGTGGTCTTCGAAAACGCGATCAGTTTTTAAGTCTATTGCACGAAATCGACTGGCCCGGTTCCAATGCAAAGTTCTTCAACAAATGTACGCTGTCCAAATGTCCTCTATTCTACCAAATTTCTGCCCGGTGTACCAAGGAGAGCCGGCTGGGCGAACACCGGCGATGCTGCGTCCCTCTGCAAGCGGTTTGCGTTTCAAAGGGTGCGAGACGAATGCCTTCATGAATCTGGTTCCTTGGCTTCTGCTCGGTGCCATCCTGTTGAACGTCGCTGTGAGAAAATGTCGCCCCGGCATGGCTCGAAGGAGGAAGGTGTTGGCTGCACGATAAAAAAGCCTCTGTCCAAATCACACTATTCGTGGCAAAAGCGTGTGGTGAATTTGTTGCAATGCAGCATTATTGTTTTTTCTAAAATCAAATGAATCTCTAAATCTAGAGTTCAGTTCGCAGTACATTAATTTTAACATAATTACATTTAAATAACAGACGATTTTCTTGCTTTTTAATTTTTAAAAAATGTGTGCGATATTCATAAGTATTAAATGATATCATACTGAATAATCTCTCTCTTAAAAAATGTCACAAAATTTCGTACTTCGTAAGATAGATTGTTTTATTACAAAAATTGATTTTCTTTCTTTAATTGTTTTTTACGTTTGCGGCGCGGGTTTCACCTTCGATTCCGTTTGGCAAATGTTTGCCTCGTCCCTTCAAAACTGCACAGCTGGTTTGTTTGGGTTTTAACTGTACGGTTTGTCATGTTTGGGACAACGTCTTTCGTCGGTACGAGTTCCGTGCCGCGTCGTTCTTCGTTCGACCGAAGGTCGTGCTGAGGCACACCTTCTATTCGTCGCAGGCCGCCGGCTTTTTGTCGCCGTTGTAGCCATCGCAGATTATCTTCACCAAACCCTTGACGGTGGTGTAGTCGCCTTGGGTCTCGGCCCCGTTGACCCGGATGTCAGGGTAGTACTGAACCTTGGCGTTGGTGCTCTGCTCGGCAATGTACTGCATGACCTTGCCGGACCGCTCGCTGCTCGCGCAAGCTTCGATTTGGCCGTAATCAATCCCGGCTTTCTCGGCGCACGGCTTGGCAAAGTTGATGTTTTTCGAGTGGTGCTCGGACTCCATGCAGTCCGCGAACTTCGCTTGCTGCTGCTGCTGCTTTGGCTCGCACGATGATTGGTTGTACGGGCAAAGGGTGTCGACGACGCATGCTTCGAAGTGGTCGATCTCGCAGACGGTCTTGTCGCAAGACTTGCCCGTACACTGACTGCAGTCGTAGGGTGGAATGCCGGACCCGTCCGGGACTGGGTACCACGTCCAGTTCGTAATTTCGTTGATTCCGGGCGTTGCTAGCGCAGGATCAATAATGCCAGCGAATTGCTGGCATTCAGGTCACCACGACGCGCCAAACCAGACCAAGTCCACCTTTTCGGCGTTGGATGCAGGGGCGAGCGTCAGCAACGCCGCCAGGATTAATATACAGTACGTCGTCCTCATGTCAATATTGTGCTCGTACGCTCAACACTTTTCGCTATTGTAGGTATAAACTTGCGTCCGTACGTATGAAATTGATTTGTAAGAAAGAGAAAAGTAAACCTCCAATCACTCCGTCAATCACACCATACTTCCTAAATCATACCCTGTTCCCTAGATGGCATGGCACCATTCTGTTGTTTGAATATAACGTCGTACCAAAAATAACAACTAAAATACTAATAAATATACCAAGTAATTACTACTGGTAACTAACTACAAAAAAATTAAAAAGAAGAGAGAAGAGAGAAGAGAGAAGAAGAAGAAGAAAGAAGAAGAAGAAGAAAGAAGAAGAAAGAAGAAAAAAATTAAAAAAATAATAATAAAAAAAAAAACTGATCTTCTTGCTCTGATGCTGCTGCATGTATGGTATAATAATTATTTAAATTATATCATATCTATTTATATATAATCTTCAAACTAATATATATAGACACAGCATTCAAATCATTAAAATTCAACTTGAGAGTAGGAAGGAGGTTTAATATAGAAATAACATCATAAAAAATAAAATATTCGAAGGAAGAAGAATAATAGTAGTATTTTTTAGTCTTTTAGTCAAAAGAGAAGATGATGCATCAATTTATTAAAATACCAAGTAGAAGGAGGACGAGGACGCAAAAAGAAGAAGAAATAAAAAAAAATAAAAAAAGAAGAAGAAGAAGAAGAAGAAGAAGAAGAAGAAGAAGAAGAAGAAAGAAGAAGAAGAAGAAGAAGAAGAAGAAGAA
>LT642593.1:10000-14062 GCA_900128585.1 Stramenopiles sp. TOSAG23-3 | reverse complement strand
ACTACGAGCGCGAGCAAGTCTGCGGGGCAAGAGCCCAATGCGGGCGGCAGTGAGGCAGACCAGAGTGAAGAGTCAGATGCGAGCGCGATCACAACTACGAGCGCGAGCAAGTCTGCGGGGCAAGAGCCCAAGTCCCAGTTCCTCCAAAAGTCAGTCAAGTTTCTTGCCGATGCAAAATGGAAAGGGACAGTGACGGAGATGAAAAAATTCCATTCCACAACGTCGTTGGCAGTATATCCTTCCCCGTGCGACGAAGACACGACCGCGTCGTTAGTTCGCCACATCTCCAAAGAGCTTGCATCCCTGTACCAACATTCGTTGGTATCTGTTCAGTTGGAGGCTGCAGTAAATGTCGGGACAGAGGAGTGCCAAGTAATTCTTGTCAGCAGCCTGGACGAACAGCTAAATTTGACATCTATAGAAAGACTGGCCAGAAATGTGACTCGTCCATTTCGGTTTAGCAGGGGACGAAGGTTATCCTCCGTTTCCATTTCTACATCCATATCTGTGTCCGAGGTAGACCCAAAAAACTTAGCTCGTCCAGGAGGCTCCCTAAGGGATCAAAAGTACCAGAACATGGCTGATAAAGTGATGCAGAATGCTGGACTTATCATTGGTGTGTTTATTGGGGCTGTTGCCCTAGTAGTGGCATTTTTTTACTTTCGCGAGGATTCTGACAAAGGCATAAAGAATGCAAGAAGGAAAGCGAAAATGAAACGGCTAAAAACTGCAGGAAGTGCGGTGTCACGTGGGGCCCAGCGATCTTCTGCTTTTGAGAGTCATCCTGAAGTTTTGGTCAGCATAGAGATGAGTACCGCGGTTAACTTTAAAGAAAACCCAATGCACAACCCGAATTTATCCAATTCCAGGATATCGCCCGTCAAGAAAATTCTCAGCTAATGCGCGTTTTGGAAGAGAGTGCGTGGAAAGAATAAAAGCTAAAAATAAAATGTATAGAATTAGAGAGAGCTTTTATAAAATTAAAAAATGAATAATATAGGACTAGTAAATATAATATTATTTATTATATTATATTTTAAAAAAAAATTTTAAAAAATGAATAATAGGACTAGTAGTAAATATTGTAAATATTGTACTTTTCACAATCGGTGAAATGTTGGTTTTACATATATAGACTATTAATATTAACGAGAACAACCACCTGTAATATAATATTATAATAATAAATATTATTCCAAAAGTGATTCATCATGTTGTCGCATTTTTTTTAAAATTACCATTTTGGTATTTTTTGGAAACCAACCCTTTTATTCGTTTTGTATTCTAATGTGTTGATGGGGATATTTATTACATAGGCATATCATTGGGTTGGTTTCCAAAATAATTTTAAAATGCGACATGAATCACTACTACTACTTGGATTATAATAATTTAAATTATTATTAGTATTTATTACACTTACCTCGCCGGCGACGACACGCTTGCCGACCTCTACGGAGAGTATCAGGCCATTCTTGCACTACAGCCTTCAAGGGCGACACCACCAGCAGGCCCTTTATTTGTGCAATACTCTACATCATGCGGCGAGGCCTGACGATCAACGACATTGCCATCGTCCCGAAAGACTACTACCTCCACTCGTCCCTGCCGGATAAAAGGGTTCGGTAATACCCTTTGATTTTATGCCCACAAATGCTTGGTATAAATTCTTTTTTGCAAACTCCTGCATTTCCAACTTTTCAAGAGCCAATTGAATGCTTCCTTTCTCTTTTTTTTCGGGTGCACCACCAAGGAAGAGGCGGGCGGTTGCCTCGTCGAGAAGAAAGGGAAAAATCAAGTGGACAAAAATCATCGACAAATCGCCATTTGCCACCCGCGATCGTTCCAGCTGGTTTTCAAACGCTTTCATGGCCTGAATGTCGCGGAACCCATTCATAATTCGCCCAATGCTTTCCCCCTGGCCAGTATTCTTACATATATCCATGGCAGTGAATCCGTCATGGTTTTTTATGCCAAACTTTGCCCCGTACACCAAAAGATGAAAGCAGTTGTTCAAAACAGGGGAATGCAGAACCCCAGCAAGTCGACTCTGCATGTTCACAGATTTTCCAGAAAACGTGAGATGAAATGGCGTGTTTCCGTTCTTGTCTTGGGCGTTGGCGTTAGCATTCCCCTCCGCGAGTAAGATTTTTACGCTCGTTTCTGAGTTAAACATGCAAGCGATGTGAAGAGGGGTACGGTTGTTCATATCTCTCAAGTTGACGTCAGCGCCTCTCTGAATCAAGGTTTTTAATACCCCGGGGCTTCCCCCCAGCTGGCACGTCAGGTGCAGTAGCGACGAACCGAAAGCGTTCGTTTCGTTTGGTCCTAAATAGCTAAGAGCTTCACCAGTCTCAATATTTTTCCATACCCACGTGTGTTCTCCCCGGGAAACTCCCAAAGACGTGTCCCATGTGAAGCGCTTTCTTCGAGTCCGAGTCGGCCGCGAACAGATTGACCCCTGGGAGTTTCGTTTGTTTTTTGAAGAATTGCCGTTTCCCATGATTTTTTTCTGAGAGTTTTTTGTCGCGACGTGACCTCTAAGAAACTTTAAATGAAATTATATTCATATTCATTTTCCTTATCGAATAAATCAAACGTTAAACTTGAGATGCCTGGAGACTCTTGCTTCTTCTTCTTTATATTATTATTATTCCCACCACCCACCCCACAAGAAAGAAGAAGAACAGAAGAAGAAGAAGAGGAGAATAGGAGGAGTGGTGGTCTTGTTCTTCTTCTTCTTTTTTATTTATTATTTTTATTTTTTTTCGTTTGTTGTGCGTGATGAATGAGAGAGATGAAAAAAAATACAACATCATCACAGCATCTCTCTCCTCACTCAACGCAAAAAAGAAAGAAGAAAGAAAAAAAAAAAAGAAGAAAGACGAAAAATAAAAAAAATAAAAAAAACTCTTCTTCTTTATTATATTAAACACATGCTGTGTTATATTTTTTATATAATAATAATATAAAAAATAGTTGTTATACAACAAATAATAATAAAAAAAAAAGAAGAGAGAAGAAAGAAGAAGAAGAAGAAAGAAGATCATCATCAAATCATCCATCTTCTATCTATATCTTATTGGACTTATCCTCCTATCCTCCTCCTCCCTCCCGCGTGTCGTCCACCCTGTCCTCCACGCACCACGCACGAACTTTCTTCTTCTTTTCTTTCTTCTTCTTCTTCTTCTTTCTTCTCCTTCTTCTACTTCTTCTTTCTTCTTCTTCTTCTTCTTCTTCTTCTTCTTCTTCTTCTTCTTCTTCTTCTTCTTTCTTCTCCTTCTTCTACTTTCTTCTTTCTTTCTTCTTCTTCTTTTTACTTCTTTTCTTCTTCTTTCTTCTTCTTCTTTCTTCTTCTTCTTTCTTCTTCTTCTTTCTTCTTCATCATCATCGCCGCCAGAGTGAATGGAACGCCGCCCAACGCAAAAAACGACGACACGAGAGTAGTAGAGTGAGGAGGAGATATAAATAATAATAACAAAGATTCATGTGACTGCATTTTTAAAGAAAAAAAGAACAAAGATGCGTTTTTGTGCAAGGTATTTAAAAGTAAATCTTTTCCTGGAATTTTAGGATAAAATTACTTCGTTCGTTCTTGTTCATCATATTGGTATTAAAAAGGAATGGACGCCAAGACTGCAAAGCTGGTGGCAAGCTTTCAGAAGAGGTCGCAGGAGACGTTGCAAGAGCACAAAGAACGAGCTTCAACGCACTTGTCTTCGGTACTGTCAGTAGGGTGTACTACGGCCTCCTTGTCTGCGGCAAAAGATAACGATGTGTTTGCCCAGCATTTGGAAATGTCTAATGGTATCCAAAACAAGCACTTGGAGTTGGCTCAATTACGGCTTGCCGAGTTGAAGAAAATCAACGCAAAGAACGGAACTACCAACCGTTCCTCGCGTGAAGAAAAACGGGATACGGATCAGCGTCGTGCACAGCCAAAGAAGAAAACCAACCAGAACCAGAAAATGTCAAAGCACCACGAAGAGGACGCCACCGACGAAGAAGAAAAATCCGAAGAAGCGCAAGGCGGGCGGCTGCCACCGCCGCCCGCCGATGAAG
>LT642593.1:0-5000 GCA_900128585.1 Stramenopiles sp. TOSAG23-3 | reverse complement strand
CATTTGGAGGCCCGGCGATTGGAAACTTTCATAACACTTGGTCAAAGTTCAAAGCTGGGCCGCAGCCCAAAGACAAATTTGACATTCACGGTGTCGATACATGCCCCCAAGATCCGCAATGTGAACAACCTGGCAAACAATTACAACGCCTACGAATGAGACAGTTCTTGACGTTTGCGCGTTACCATTATGGTGTTGGGAAATGAGGGGGGCGGGGATGAGAAAACATTTTTTTATCATATCCTTTATTATTTTTTCTATTTTTTAGCATAGGCTCTAATGCTCTAACTTCTTATTGACAAAAAAACAATTCTCAAAGGACTAAATTTTACGTTACTCTTCTCCCTTCTACAACTTTGCACTCCTCTTACAGTGGGTATCTTCCCCCGTCGACGGCACGATACAAAAATCATGGACTACAGGAGTCCGGTTTGGGTTAAACCCTTCCCCAAGGGAGGCCCCGTTGAGCGACAGGGTGTCCCCGAGCGCCCCAAACTCGACCCCGTTCCGCTCGTGCACGTGGCCAAAAACGCACAAGGGCGGTTGGTGTGTCATGACATAGTCCAAAATTGGGGGCAACGCGTCTGGGGGGCCATGGCACATGAAGATGTCTACCGACCGCGGGATACTGCCTACGATTTCTTCCAAAACCTCCGGGTCGTACTGAAAGGTGTCGTTGGGGGACACCTGGCTGTTTCGTTTGGACGCCGGCGTACCGTACAGGAGCAGGCCGGATTCCATTCGCACAGCCTCGTTTTCTACGTAGCGACAGTGGGACAAAATGCTGGCCACCTTTTCTTTCCCCAACTCTTCGCAAATTTTATCATGGTTCCCACCGATGACGAACTTCTCCTTGTGCGGCAGGCTTCCCAGCCAGTCGTTGAACTCTATCAATTTCTCTATGCTGCGGTTTCTCGAAAACCAAGGGTTCATCATAAGGAAATCCCCCGTATGCAACAGGACGTCGCCGTTCGGAATGTCCAGTAGGTCGTGGCACTCGTGCGTGTCGCTGACTATAACGATGCGCACGCACCCTTCCGGTTTTGGCAACTCCGACGTTACTATCCTCCCCTGCCTCTCCTTCGGGCCGACGTACAAGTAGCTCCCTGCCGCGTAGGTCTTGTGCCCCAACCACACGCCGAGCAGCTGCTCCGCGGCCTGGTCGCTCACCACGTTGGGCTTCCCAGCCTCGCTTATCAGCTTGTTGACGTGCCTGTACAGCGGCCTAATTTTAGTTATGTCGAAAACCATGTTTGCAAACTCTGAAACTTTTTCTACAATCTCGCCGAGCCAGTCGCTCATTTAGGTAGAAAATACGACGGCAGGCAGGGAGGGAGGGAGCCACGCACTAAACACAAACAGAAGTTAATTATGGGTGCGTAGATAAATCAAATAATCCTTGTTGCCTGCTCCCAAATAATAAAGAAACAAGTGCAAAAAATAAACCACCTTTAATTAATTTTCTTTTCGTTAATTTATATATTCCCTATAGATAAGAGTGTGAAGAATAAGCCTTTTTTTTATCTACCACCAAGTATCTTTAATCTTGAATAAACACTTCTACATGTGGTGGTGACAACCAATGTGTGACTCACCACAACACCCCACCCCGCACACACAACAACAACAAAAAAAAGAAGAAGAAGTATTTATAATAAGAACAACAGCAGAAGAAAGAAGAAGAAGAAGTGGTGAGAAGAAGGACGTTATTGATGAAAACCCTTCTTCTTTCTCCTTTCTTCTTCTTCTTCTTTTCTTCTTTTTTTAATTCTTCTTTTAATTCTTCTTCTTTTCTTTCTTCTTCTTTTTCTTCTTCTTTCTTCTTCTTCTTTCTTCTTCTTCTTCTTTCTTCAACATTCAATTCAATTCAATTCTTCAACCTTTCTTCTTTCTTCTTCTTCTTTCTTTCTTTCCTTCCTTTTAAATTACAAAACATAAATAAATAACAGCTATTTACAATAGAATGGACTGAGTATAATTATACTTATGCTCATACTATATACTTATCTTCTTTCTTTCTTCTTCTTTTTCTTATTAATTTTTTTCATAAATTTTATTTTTTTATTTTTTGAATTCATTCAAATAAATAAGTACATATTATTTGTATTGTTATATTTATACAAGTATTTATAGTAAGTAAGTATTATTTTAATTTAAATAATTTTTAAAAATATTGAGAAAGAAAGAAAGAAAGAAAGAAAGAAAGAATAAAGAAGAAGAAGAAAAGAAAGAAAGAGAATATTTATTATTATTTTTTGAATGAAAGAAATATATTTAATAATAATAATCAAAACATCATCATATTTCTATTATCGTTATTATTATTATATTATAAATTACTATCTCTATATGGTTATTATTTATGGAAATGGAAAGAATGAATGAAAGGAATGAAAGGAATGTTCGTGATTGTGCATTATATTTGAAATGTTTACAATTTTAAGATTGTAACGAATATATAGTTATTGTGTAGCAATCGACAAGAAAAGAACGCAACAACTCCTCTTTCTTTCTTTTTTCCCTCCTTACATATTATTACCCTCGCTCGATCAATTTGAAGAGAACAAAATGGCAACTGGGGAAAACATAGGTATGATGGAAGGGGCCTTCTTTGTAGGCCGCAAAACCATTTTAGACTGGCTGAACCGTATGCTAAAGACGAACTTTACGAAGATCGAACAAACCTACACCGGTGCCGTCGCGTGCCAGCTATGCGACGCGCTGTACGGCCCAGAGTCCAGGAAGGTGCCCATGCACAAGCTAAAGTGGGACTGCAAGTCGGACTTTGAATATACACAGAACTATAAAATCCTGCAAGATGTTTTTCAAAAGGTTGGTGTCAACAAGGTCATCCCAGTGGCCCAACTGATTCGCGGAAAGTACCAGGACAACCTCGAATTCATGCAATGGTTTAAGCGGTTCTTCGAAATCAACTCCCAGCTCGACCCAGACGACTACGACGCGGTCGGGCGGCGCGCGAAAGGGAAAGGGGTGGCCACCTTCGAGCGAATGACGAATAATAGTGCGAAGCCAAAGACCCGCCCCGTGAAGCCGCGCGTCAGTGCCCCGAGCTCGAGGCGAACCAAGCCGTCCAGCGGGCGCAAGGTGTCCGCGGGGGGGGCAGCCAGCGAATCTGGCGCCCGCAAGGGGACCGAGAAGGAGAACCGCCGGAACAACCCCAGCTCCACCAGGCGTGGCCAGGCGTCCTCGGCAGGGGCTGCCCAGATGAAGGCTGCCAACGAGAAAATCCAAACCCTCACCGGCGAGATCAAATCGTTGAACGTCACCACTGCCGGCTTGGAAAAGGAACGAGACTTTTACTTTGGAAAGCTTCGGGATGTGGAAATTCTGCTTCAAAACCTAACGGAAAACGAAGACAAAGAAATAAACAGTGAGACCAAGGCAGTGTGCGATTCCATCTTCAAAATCCTGTACGCTACGGAAGATGAGTTCAGCCAGGCGTCCACCCCAGCCAAAGAGGAGGCATCGCCAAGCCCCCCGAAGCAGTCTGCCGCGATTGAATCCAAGTACGATGCTTCCCCCGCAGCGGCAGGCAAGCTTGCATCCCCTGCAAATGTTGCTGCCCCAGTAACATCGTCCCCATCGCCCATGAAAGTCCCTACAGAGAAAAACGAGGATAAGCTAGGGCTTCCGGAAGACGCGGAAACGTACTAAAAAGCACGAAGACTCACACGAAAGGGAATGGAAAGGTGTATTCTCTAACGCAGTTCGGCGGTGTGTGTTCATGCTGTGTACCGTGTGCTCCCCGGTACGAAGTGGGCGTGGCACTTGTCTGCGTATGAACCCTGCAAAGCGGGCAGTTCTTTTAAAAATAAAGTGTTTTAAAATTCTTATATAATACATGCTATAATTTCTGTAATAACTCTGAAAATAACATTAAGCATATCATAAGTAAATGAGGAAGCTAAATTTAATTATATCATACTTAAATAACAGCCAATTTTCTTGCTTTAATAAGTGAATAATTAATTGGGCAGTACCACAGACAACGATCCCCTTTAAAGCATTTATGTCGCTGTGTACTTTTAAGACTTCTAAATAACAGCCAATTTTCTTGCTTTTAAGTCTAAATTAAGTTTTAGCTTTAGCTGATGGTGCAATCCTTGCTCTTGCCCTTGGTTTTCACGATCACGTTCGTCGCGGTCTTCAATTTAGCCAAGGGGGCTTTCGGCTTTGCGACGGACTTCTGTGCCTTTTTGGTGCTTGGATATTTCTTGCCTTCGGCTTTATCCTCCTGTCCGTTTTTTTCTTTCCCCTCTGGAATTGTTTCGCCTGGACGATTTTGTTCGTCTTTCATGCTCTCCTCTTTGTCTGCGTCGCCGGGGCCACTCTCCCCTTTCTTGATGCCCGCCTCTGGCCCTCCCGGCGTGGTTTCGATGCCCTCTCCTTCCGGTATGGCTTTAGTCCCTTTCGTCTCCTTACCGCCCTTTTTCTGTTCGTCGTCCTCCTTCCCCTTTTTTGGTGGCTCTGCGTCCGTCCCCGGTTTGTCGCCCGCGCTGCCCTTCCCGCCGTCGTCGCTCGCGGCAGCCTTTTCACCGGGCACTCTTTCCTTCTTTTTCTTTGTATTTTCTGCCTCTTGTTTCTTTGCTTTCTCTGCCGCTTTTTTCTCCAACTTCATCTCTTCCATCTCTAACTTTGCTTTGCTCTTGTGATCAATGTACCGAACGATGGTTTCCATCATGTTGTACATTCGCATGTGGAAAGCGGACGCTTTCTTCATCTCCTTTTTCTCCTCTGCCGACACGGCGTCCGCGTAGTCGATAACCGATTCTAGAAGATCTCCCGCAATGGTCTTCCCAGCAAAACCGATCCGAATAACTTTCTTGAACTCCTTTTCCTCCGGCAAAGCGATACGGATGTCGTGCTCATCTCCGCCATCGTCGTCAGCCCGAGGGCGTGCAGCTCGTGGTCGACGCTGTCCTGCCGGTGGTAGTGCTTCCCTTTGTTGTGCCCGTGATGGTGCGCGTGGTGCATGCCTT
>LT642589.1:0-14088 GCA_900128585.1 Stramenopiles sp. TOSAG23-3 | reverse complement strand
CCCCCCCCCCCCCTCTCCTCTCGCTCTACTTTGTCCCTATTAAATATATCTAGCGGTTGTGAGTTAGTTGTAAAGGAAAACTATTTAATTTTATAATTTTTGTATTTTATTTTTAGTGTCTACTGTATAGTATTTATTTATATAGAAAATAAATAAAAGAGAATAGTACTGTTACAGTTTGCTTAGTTGTTGGTCGATTTACGATGCTGTGTTTTTATGTATAGGTATAGACGAAAAACATATTGCTGCGCTTGCTTCTTTCGTACTGCTACTGCTTTTGCATTCGTAGACATTGATTGGTTCCGCCTAGAATATTTCTTTTCAAAAAGACGTTGCGAATAGGAAAGATCGCTCGTAAAACAGTTAGCTCAAAAGGTACAACGCTTGGAAGGGTTTGTAAGTCTGCTAAATAGTAAATATGCGGAAGAACAGATCTGCTGGTAATCTTTCGGGGAGCAGGAAAACGAGAAGAAACAGGGAAAAGGATAGGTTAAAGTCGCTGGAGAAAGGGTTCAATACATGGAATCCAGAAAGACTGAAGGAGTACAATCCCTTCGAAGATGGCAATATGAGAACCTACTTTACAACCAGGACAGTAAGAAAAGTGCTATTAGACAAGGGCATAATCAAGCCTGTAACATCACCAGACGGAAAGGTCTCGAAGTATGTCGTAAACGAGAAATGCCCGAAGACCATATTCTTTACAAAGAAGTCTGCCGAGGAGATTTCAGCTTCAATGACCAAATTGCCGCCTGTAGCCAGAACGAAAACGCCCGTTTTGTCCCTGCACGAAGCCGACATGGTGGAAGGCACGTTTCAAAAGCTTATTGAAGCAATGCACAAGAAAATAACAAAGCCGATAGAGATATTTAGGGCACTTGACGAAGACGGCAGCGGTTCCATCACTTACGAAGAGTTGCGCGAGGGGCTGCAAGCTGAGATCGACCTCGGCTTCACCGACAAAGAATTCAACACGCTTGTCGCAGTTCTAGACAGGGATGGCAGCGGGGACATCGAGTACAAAGAACTGGTGAAGGAAATGAAAAAACATGACAAGAAAAGGAAAACGAAACGGAAGCCAGAAGAACATAGCCCAAAGTCCAGTGCTCGAAGCAGCAGCAGAAAGAGTGACGCCGACCAAAGCCCGGGCAGGAACCCCATGCTGAGCGTGGAAGAGCGCATGAAAGAGCTAGACCATGCCACACAAAACCCCGAAGTAAAGCAAAACTTTCTCGGCGAAATGAACGAAAAGATGGCCGCTTCAAAGCACAGCGAGCCCTCTGTGCGAATAAACTTAATGGCCTCGTCCGGAAAGAAGAAGAAACAGCAGCTGAACAAAGGGATGGTTGCTTCCTACTTAAAACCCAACTCTGCAGTGTCAAAATTGTACGCCAAAGAAAAGCGAAAATCTGGCTTTTCGATCGGGACTCACGGTGAAATAGCCCGGAGAGAGCGCATTAGACGAGAAGCAAGGTCGTACAAGAAAAGAGTTTCGTCAAGGCCTGGCGTGCCAACACAAGAAAAATCCCCGCGTACTCCTCGAGCGGTGGTCGCCCATCGTCGCATGCTGCAGTCCATGTCTGAAAAAATCGAGTCTGGGTTTGAAAAAATCGACGACATATCCGCGGCAGAAGAGAGGTTGCCAGCAGACTACTTTGAAAAGGAGCAAAACAGGATGCTGAGGAATTTAAGAAACCATATCGACTTGAACCATCTCCATGAGGCAGTAAAGCCCTATGTCGGGGATTACTTCGGGACTCGTGGAGATTATTTCGAGGGACAAATGTACATGTCGCGTATGACCCCTGCGAAGGAGCACAAATCGAAGAATCCGTGGGATAAGTTGTCAAGCGATGATGCGCCTACTTTGCTTGCCCCGGATAAGATTCCGGGTCTGCCGGCCAAGAGAACGTGCGCGGTAGCGTTGTGTAACCTGAGTTACGACTTCGAAAATCGCATCGGGCTTTCGAACGAGGGCTGTACTACTGCTTTGGTTGATTTGTCGATAATCGACGACACAACAATTCGGCAATGCTGCGCGATCGCTTTCCACAACCTGACAAGGTGCAAGGAGATCCGAGAGAGCATGCTCGATTGTGGGGCAGTACCGGCTTTGCTTCAACTGCTCAGTGCGGATGTTACCGACAAATTGTCAATGCTGCATTCTATTTACGCACTGAGCAATTTATCTTGCGTTCCCGATCGTGAAGAGTACTTCATGAGAAATGGGGTCTTGACGGCTGCAGCCCTGGTAGCAAAGTCCGACGATGATGCGCTCGTGGAGCCGTCGCTCACCATCCTGTATAACCTCACCGTCACCAACGGCGAGGTATTTGACGACAGCGAGAAACTTGTGACGGACATTATTCACCTGGCAATGTTGCAGGCAAGCAAAGATGAGGCGGGCGCAGTCAGTCGCTATTCGCACATTTTTGTTCGCGCGCTGTGCAACCTGACGCGCCTTGTACGCCTGCGTGCAAGGATGATAACAGAAGGCATCATCCTTGCATTTACGCCACTTCTCCAGCTTAATGACGCGCTAATTTCGCAACTTTGCATTATAGGCATTACGAATTTGTCGCAGGCAACCGGGGAACTCCGCCGTACTTGCATTCGCCACGGGGCAATTGATATTCTCATGGGGGTTTGCAAGGGGGGTTCGCAGGCAATGGAAAATCGAGAGCGAGGGATCGTTGCCCTGTCGAATTTATGCAGACATTCGAAGGACACCGACACGACACAGAAAATTTTGCCCATTATCCTTTCGTTGTCGCATGCAGAAGACGAAGAGTCCTGGCTACGTTGCACAACCGCTTTGAAATCGCTTTCGCAAGCTGCCAACAATAAATTTCTGTTGGTAAAAAGTGAAGCAGTGCAAGTTGTCATTAAAGTTTTAGTGAACCAGCAAAAGAATGTTCAAACGTCTCTCACAGAAAAAAATTGTATCAATTTTCTCTGTAATCTGCTGGAGGACGCGAGGTGTAGAAAGTACGCAATAGAAAAGGAAGCGGTACATGCACTCCTTCCCAGCCTACGGACGCAGTCGGAGGAAGTGATGGAGACAATTTCCAGTATCCTTTACACCCTGTGTGGCGACCACAAGAGCAGAGTTTCCGTTTCAAGTGAAGAAGCGTTGATCGCATTTCTCGCAATGGCCGAGTTGGGTGGACCGCAGGCGCAAGCAAGGGCCTCTGCGGCCCTGTCAGTGTTGGCCGAAAAAGAATCGTCTCGTGGCATGATGGTTCGCTTGGCAGACAAGGTTTTTCACGTTCTTGGAACCTTGCTGCAATGCCCAGGAACATCTACGAAGCGCTACGCAACAATTTGCCTGGCGTACTTAGCCCATGAAACAGATGTACACCTTCGCATTGCCCAAGATTGCGTTTCGTCTTTGGTCTCGCTGGCAAGTTCCCAAGACAGGGAAACAAAAATATGGCTGTGCGCCCTGCTCTGTAAAATATCGTTTTCTGAACCCGCCGCTGTAAAAATGTGTCAATCTGGTGCATGCATTGCAATATCGTTGTTGTCCAGACTGGAAGACCCAAATACTGAAATGAGATGTTCCGTGACCTTGTGCAATATTTCCGCTTTCTCTGCGTGTCGATCACGAATGCTCCAGGACCAGGCCGTTGTAACCACGCTTGCGCTGTCATCATCTCACTTTGAAGAGACAAGGTTGAACTGCGTCAAAGTGATCTGTAATTTAGCCTGTACCCCTGGGGCCGAGGTTGAGCTAATGAAACAACAAGTGCTGCCGGAGTTGATGATAATATCCCTCGTTCGAGCCAACACAGCCAAGACGAAGGTAGTGTGTGCCGCGGCCATGGTCAACATGCTTGTCGAAAACACCGCCAGCGAGATGGTGAAAGAAGGACTTATTTGGTGCCTCACGCAACTGGCCACGCTTCCCTCCGAGTTGCTCGAAAAAGCTGCGGCCTCCGCATTTGCAACGATCGTAGAAACTGATGAAAGTAGAGCTACTTTGATTGAAAGCGACAAAGGGATCAATTCTCTAATGTCTTTGATGCGCACGGACAGCAGGAAAACGAGAGAATTGTGCTGGCAAACGTTTGGTAGAATATGCCTTGAAAATTGCCAAGAGAGACTGGTACAGGAAGGCGTCCTGGGAGTACTAACGGAATTGGTGGCAGGTGACGACTACATGCTGAAACGAAACAGTGGCGCAATTTTGGCACTGCTGACATCGGACAAGACGACGCGCTCCTCTATAGTTCATGATTCGATGAAATTGCTTGTCGCACTTTCTTCTGACTCTGGAAACGAACCTGCCCGCCAATTTTGTTCGGATGCTCTTTATGCATTGTCCAAGGATCTGAACACGCGCGCTGTGATTGTCGACCATGGCGTTCTTCGTGTCATGTCCTGCCTACTCAGGACATCCGAATCATCACACACGGACGTTTTGTGCATGCATGCTATGTACAACATTGCGAAGACAAAACCAGGGAGTCTGAAGCTTTGCGACCCTGTACTGATAGACCTGATCAAGAAATTGAACGACGCGCACGACGCCTCGTCGGGGGATCTCTTAATGGCGATTATTCGGAGTGTTTCGTGGGGCAGCAACGAAGAAAATACAAAATTGATAGACGCTGGGGTTATCCAGTCAATGAAATCGATCCTGTCCGATTCAGAGAAAGGGGGCTCGAACTCTGGAGCAATTCGTCGCGATTGTGCCATGGCGTGCAGAAATTTTTCAAAGTGCACCTCGACTAACGAAATGAAGCTTCTAGAAGATGGCATTTTGGATTTGTTGCTTACTTGCATAAACCACGATGATATAGAAGTGAAGCGATTAGTGGCACAGTCCATGTGTTACCTTTCTTCACGAGGGTACAACAGGGATACAATGATCGAGCGGGACTGTGTAAAATTGATAGTGCGTTTGCTTCATGCTGGATCCTTGCCTCTCCAGCGCGAGTGCTTGTGCACGCTTCATTACTTGTCCTTGGACAAAAGCAGCATGGCAGTGCTTTTGCAGGAAGGGGTTTATGATGCCGCAACACGGCTAGGAAGTCACTCTGACGCCAAAATAAAGCTGTCCTGCGAGGCAATCCTGGAGCTCTTGTCTGAAGCTGTACATAATGTTAGCGAAGGAACCGTGACGCGTTTTATTGCTCTTTGCATGAAAGAGAAGGATGCAGATATCGATGCCCGCTGTCCGCTTTCTCCCGCGGACGCTTGCTACGAGGTTATACCAATGGACAGTTGGAAAGAGAGCATGGAAAAATTTGAAGCAGATTCTTCTAAATTTCAGAATGCAGTAATACCAGACATGATTCCGTTGCCCTTCTCCGAGTCAGGAAAAGAGTTCAAAGCGCCGGAGTGGGACCGTATTTCTTGGCCCATTAGCCACCGGGCACCTGAAATGCCGTCCCCGCCGGCACTTTCGGCCGACAGCATACCTATTTCCAAGCACCGAGCTTCGAGTGCATCACACCCGGACGACGAGGGTCAAAACAAAGAAAACATAATCGAAGGGAACCAATTACCAAAAGGCGAGCCAAAGCAACCAAATCAATGGGATTCCGCAAAATATGCTGAAGACTTGGATGCCATCGAAGCAGTGCTTGATCGATTTAAGAGCCCAATAGGAAGAACGAAAAAGTAGTTGCAAATGATACCAAGTCCTTAAATATATCTATTTAATAATACATGATAGAACAATAATGTAAGGATGATAAATAATATGGAGAAACAATTATACAAGAACACAGTCTAGAACAGTATGTATATGAATGTATGTATTTATTTATATACCTATATACGTATACAATAGGATTTTATACCACAGAAGAAGCATGTGAGGAGGAAGCAGCAAGGAGCTGATGATCTGATGAGCGGATGAGGAAAATCGAGAAAGAAAAAACAACATTGAACAGCATCGTCACTGAACTCAACGTTTAAAAACCTGATGATGAGATTCTTTATAAATTTATTTATTAATTTCAATTTTTTATTAAATATAATTAAATATAGAACCAGCAACGGCATTTTTTCCATTTGAACTCACAACACCACCGTACACTTATTACTTTACCAACTACAGTGGAACAGTATTGGAGGAGGAGCTGATACAACAACAAAAATTCACCAAAATCATTTCTAGTAGTTTATGCATCAAATATTAAGGACAATGATCCTCAAGTAATAATAATAATTTGTACATACAATGTCAATATTATAAATAATGATAAATATGCAGATTAAATATATATACCTTAATAATAGAAGGGACGTCTAATTATTATTATTTTCGGATTATTTTTGTTGTTATATGATGATGAGAGGAGTGTTGATTACTCCTTTTTTTTGTTCATTTGCTACTAGTTCTTCGTTTTTTGACAGCTGTATCTGTGAATGATGAATAAAAAGACACCAATGCTAGAGGCTGAGAAGAAAATAAAGTCAACATATATCCTAGGCCGAGAAACTGTAAGATATTGGTTGAATTGGAAACCCACAGCAGGGACTGTTTTACCTTTACCATGAGCTCTCTGTTTCCGAAAGCAAGCTCTTCTGCGAGGCGCCGTGTCGGCCAGAAGAAGAACTCAAGTGCCAGGAAGAAACGTTCGCTTCGAACAAAATTAGCTCCGAGCGATAGGATGAGACGATTAAAGGCAGGGTATAGAATGAAGAGAACCGATAGACCGGGGACTCCGTCGCTCGCGAAATCTGCCGAGCGTGTATATACAAACAAACAGCCAGGCCAGCGATCAAGGTCGTCCGAAAGGTCAAACCGTCCTTCACAGTCCGGTCGTGGGGGGGAGAGAAGCAAGGTACCTGTTGGAAAAAGTAAGGGCGAGACGGACCTGAGCTGGAAACTGCCCGTTCGCAAAACTTCGGGCATGCATAGCACTCGCAGGAAAAAAAATAAGGGAAGCGCCTCCGGAAATGTCGGAATAACAAACTCGTTAGACAGCACCTCCCGGCACCGAACTATTGCAAAGTTTATTCACCGTTTCCGAAACGAACAGCCCAGGAGCCCTCAAGAAAGGCAACAATTGAATCAAATAGAACCGAAAGGGTCATTTTGGTGGGAAAAACAAATGCAAGAGCTGGACACTGTGCCTGCTGCTCAACAGGAAGCTACGACCTCCATAGCTAGAGGAAGTGGTTTAGAAGCTGTCGCTCGCTTACGAGAATCCCCGAGAGAATCGAAGGTAGAGTGTACTACCCCATCCCTCTCATCGTTAGAGCGATTGCAGGAACTGCACAAAAAATATTCGCCAAGCGCCTGCAAGCTTGCCAGTACCGAAAGCCGAAATGTTTCCGGCGAATCGAACGAGCAGAGCTCATCAAATCTTGATTCACGCGCGTTGAAAGTTATTGGGCTGTGCAATGATGTTTTGGATGAAAACCAGTTAATTACCAGCGCGACGGGACAAAAGCTGTCGTCCTCTGCTGCTACTTCGGAGGCACCTGGTCCTTCAAATGATAGTTTCATTAGTGCGTTAGAGGAAAAAACTTCCCTCGTGCTCAGTCGGTGCGACAACTTGCTACATAACGACTCAAGCACCAACAAGAAAGCAAGTAACTCCATTTCTTCAAACCGTGTAGAAATTAGCAAAGTAGAAACCAGTCCCAAGGATGTTTCTTCCCTGCCCTTGGATAGGGACGATAAAACAGGCAGCTCGAAAAGCAAGCGTTGTGTGAAGCGTGTACTGTACCAGTTCGATTGCCCTCCCTATTCCGGCGATCTCAGGGCAGTACTTGAAAACTCTTTGAATAATCTATGGGACTGGTAGAAGCGAAGCGCTTACAATTAATTTTTTTTACATTTGACATAAAAACTATCGTACCGTACCCCTCTTAATTCAGTAATTACTCGTATTTAGTTAAGGGTACGAAGTACATAGCGTACTGTACCACCCACCAGACGGTAAGTAAAGATGAAATAAATTATGTGCTTTATCTCATTAAATTCTAAACCATAACGTAACTTAAGTAATTTATGCTATCATAACTTATGTCTTATTTAGGAGCTTCCAACTTGAACAAAGTATTTTGAGTTTGGAAATTTGGTACAGCCGGTTTGTTGCAGGTTAAGAATTTTGTGTACGGATTGATGGGATGCTGCATCCGATTTGCAGCAACGCTTAGAACAGTAAACATTCTGTCGGCAAGCACGGCATCGGTACAAACGTGTGATGTCGGGGTGACCATGCGCTCCACAGCGCACGCACCGAATTGGCCAAGACGCGAGGAAAATTGCGTCCGATAATGGGCTAATGGTCTTCGCACGCCGCGCCCAGATGGTCAGGGAACATATTTGGTCGGGAAACGTTGGTATTCGAATCGATCGAGTAATTTTGTACTCAGATAAAAGTCGGCGTTCGAACGCCCTTGTTGCAGTCGTGCCTTGAAATTCACCGACATACGCCACCGTAGAACCTTTGTAATACTGCAAGCACATTTCGGCCATATTTGAATCCGGTGGAGGATAACACAAAAATAAAACGCTCCGCGTATGGTTGGCGAGATCTTCTGGGTTGCCTATTTTTATGTCAGGAATAAATGGTGGGGCCTTGCGGTGGTATGCATTGTCTTCTGCACTTTCGCCCGCATGTTTATCATACGCAACAACATTGCAACCACGTTTTCGAAGAAGGTGCGACCAATACCCGGTTCCAGCCCCTACTTCTACAACACTGCCCAACTGGCAGATCTCGGCAAGTGCTTCCTTATTTGGTGTAGCATACGCATAAAATCTACACGGCCAATCACGTTTGCTATTTCTCCACTCCTCAACAAACCTAGGACACAATGGCCTGCCTCGGGCACCTACACCATATCCTTCTATACCACCCCTTTCCTGTGGCCCGAGAGCAGCAGAAGCATCGCCAGCAAGCTTGGCCACAGCCTTCTTACTGTCATTTTTGGAACGATCTCCGAAGAAGCTGATAAAAGCAGCCTGCACGTCAATACCCGAGAACAGACGCAGCGACTCATCGCAGGCACACCGCAAAATGGTCAAGAGTGGGTTCTCGCTGTCACTTTCATCCCATTGCATGGTCTCCAAATTAAGCCCAAAAGTACGACCAAAGCGTTTAGCAACTGAAGCATCAAGTTTTCGAAAGAATGTTTTCTTTTTGTTCCTGAAAGAGGCAACTGATTCCGCACAAAGAGGGTGACCTTTCAGGTACGCAAGGTGTGCTGCCTGAAGGCTTTCCCTGCCAAGTTTGTCTCGCAGCATGTACGAAGCAGAAAAAAACAATGCGTCTAATTTGCCTATCACAGTAAGAAGTCGCGTCGGTGTCAGCCCTTCTCGCGATGCAGTTTCAATCGCAACGTTTACCGCGTCAAGATCCAACGCCACGTCAAAAATGTAACCTCGCTCATCACACTCTTGTAAAATAGTAGTGAAGCCCAGCAAACAATCCTGTGACCACAAGACGTGCTGCAAGTTGCTTGCACAATGCCTGGCGTCGACCAAGACACTGATGCAATGCTGCACCAGCATATCGTCTGTCATGCTCCCGAGCATAGGGAGGAATTCAAGGCGGTTTGAAACAGACTCTGGGGACATCTTAGATTTGTCGGCGCCCTCCAGGCGCCAGCTGCCTCGTTTTGAACTAAAGAGTTGTGCACTGTTCTCAATCCATAGCTTACTAACAGACAGGTGATTCCTGTCACTTGTTGTTTCTGCACCAGAAGCAGCCAACTCGGACTGAGACTGATCATACGCCCCTCTAGATTTAACCGAGCCCGCTTCGTCAAATTCTAACGCACCCCCGTACTGTTCTGCTACCGCGCGGCACCAATTATCGACGAGCTTCTGCTTCTTTTGAGACTTGCGCTCTTTCTTTCTCCCCCTCTTTGGCATTGTCCTCCCTCCTTACCCGGGCGTTATTTGTAAGATCAAAAAGAAAACCTGGTATCTAGAACGAGAAAGATAGGGACTTGGATTAATACGTACTTTTCCACTCTCTTTTCGATGCATATTAGGAATGAATGTTTTCTGTGTCGAAATACAATTAATCGCTACGAAGGAAGACCCAGAAACGCAGAAACAAGTCTAATACCTCCCCTTCCGCCCCTGCGCGCGCCGCCGTTGATGATAATAATAAAATTATATTGATGGATGAACAATGCTGTGTTCCTTCTATTCAACTTCTTCTTTGAAGAACATTATTTTTTGGTTTTTTCGTTGTTCGCATTTTTTTATTGGAAGAAGAAGAATGACTTTGACCACAAAAACAACAAAGAGCACAACACACCACCACACAAACACACAAACAACAAAATCTAAATAATGTTATTTGATAGGAAATATATTATACTAATATTTAAGTACAAAAGGACAAAACAATACTAAAATTTAAGTAAGAAGAAGAACTACTTCAACGCCAAAAGCAATTTAGTGTTGGGGGGGGATTATAATAGCTAATTAATTACCTATACTATACTACCAACTCGTAGTTATAAAATACGATTTTTATTATTATTTTATTTTATTATCTTTCCAAATATTTATAATAATACTATTCGTATTGTATCGATAGGAAGAAGAAGAAGAGAAGAAAGATTAGTAGTCCGTCCGTCCGGTCCTTCGATTAGATTGTATAAATAATACATACAGGTAAATAGTACAGAATTATCTATATCAAAAAAAAAAATATATTTTTTTTTTCCTTCTTCTTTTCGTCTTCTTCTCGCCTCTCTCTCTGTCACATCTTCTATATGATAGTTAATTTATAATAATAACTAACTCAGAGTGAGGAGATGATACCTGCTTCCATTGTTTGTTTACATTGGAAACGCAAAAAAAGGCCGTCCTTTCCGCCAACATCCGTTTCGTGTGCTCAAATGCCAACGAATGCACAGGAATACACATTGAGACCTTAATTTTTCAAGCAGATTTGATTAAAATGGATTCAGAAGACATCTTTGGGGGCGTTGAAGAAGATACCACTAACCAGGACGACTTTTTTGGTACAGGGGACGGAGATGAAGTTGTTGCTGAGGCTACTTTTGTAGACGACGACGACGACGAAGCTGAAGAAGAGTCTTTTGCAGCTGCAGAAGAAGAGACCCCGTTTGAATCGTTTCCACCAGCTGTGGAAGAAGAAAAAACTGCAGCGCCAGTTGCTATTGAACCGGCCGAAGATGAGTGCTCAAAATTAACCGAGTGGAACGCAGAGTGGCGTCAAAAGCTTGAAGAGAAAGCGAAGGTTAGCAGGTCTGCCAAAGACGCCAGGAAAGAATCTGCTTCCAACGAACTGAAAGCCATGGAAGCAATGCGGCTAAAGACCAGGGAAGCTAAGTTTGCAAAGAATCGTTCCGACCAACTTAAGTTTCTGGAGGAAGTGGAATCAGTCAACGATATTAAGAACCCGTGGGCCGCTGTGATCAGTCTCGTAAACGTGCTTCCTAGTAAGGACGAAGAGGAAGGAAAAGATCGTATGAAAGCACTTCTGATCCAAATGAAAGGAGCTGATAGTGGTCCTGGAATTCCCGCTTAAGGTTGTTGGTGAAATTCGTAACAGTAGCTTCCTCGTCTGTGTCAATTGAATGGGTCCCCACGTCGACGCACCGCCGCGGAAGAGTTTCAAGAGCTTGATTCTATAAAAGTTACTTACTACAAAAGTACGACGAGATCTACTATTTATTATTAAAAATATACGAGTAGTAGTATTCATCCTCCTAAAATATATATAAATACGAAGTATGGTAGTCTACGTAATAAATTGGTACAACAAAAAAAGGATTTACTTCTCTTTTGCCAGCAAGTTGTTGTTGTGGTATTATTATTATTTAAATTATTTTATATATTTTTTCCAAGAGGAGAGTGAGTTGCTAATAAATAAAATTGAAGTTTTTTAACACCACTACGTCACACTACACAACATCCACAATCGCCTTCGATTTTTTTTGTACATTACGTTGTTGTGTTCTTGTTCTTGCACTTCCTCGTAATTATATGTTTATTAGACTATATGTATTCAAGTATTTAAAATGTGTTTTTGTGCCTGGATGCTGTACAGTATTAATATTTTACTTTCAACTGGGAACTGGGAACTGGGAACTGGGAACTGGGAACTGGGACGGCTCAATAAGAAACTCAAAGTTCATAATAATAATAATACGGTGCAATAAAATAAAACTGCCTCGTTACCTTGGGTGCTGCTGCTGCTTCTTCTTTTTTTTAATTTATTTTTCTTCAGCTAGCAGCCGCCTCCTCCCTCCCCGCCCCTCCTCCCCTATATCACCGAGAAATCTTCCTTCTTGCCGGCAAAACAACACTGTTCAAACCGCAAAGCAAGCGTTCCCCCATTGAAAAAAACGCGCAAAGCTCTTCAACGGAGTTAGTATTTTTGGATCTTGATTGGATTCCATCGAACGTCGCTGCAGTCCCAAACGTTTACAAATCTACCCTCCAGAATGTTTGCGAGTGGGAATCGGGACTTCTTACGCATAAGCAGTATAGCTAGCAGTTCAACTTTGAACTCTGCAACCGAAACGGAAACTAGAGAGAGACAAGACTACGAAAGTGAAATTCCATCGCTCGGTGAATATGATCAAGAAGTGGTTCGTCCAGCTAGTCGTGATAATTCCGATTACATTACAAGGATAGAGTTTCAGTCAAAAAGTGAAGTTACGGACAGGGTGTACGTAAAGGTTCTGGAAGATTTAAAAACGCTGTTGAATGCGCAAAGAGAAGGCAGGAAAGAACGGCGGAGTATTTCAGCAAGAGTAACGTCGGTCGAACAAGCGAGTGCGGAATGCACGAAAATTCCAGAACTAGAAAAGGAAGTATCGGACATGAATAGTAGAATTAGCGTGATCATAGAGAAGAGCGAGATGTATAACAGTTCGTTTAAGGGTGTAGTTGCGAATTTTGAAGCTAAACTTGGGGTAATTAACGGGGCGATAGAGGCGTTGCAAGAAACTACAAAGTGTGAAATAGAGACAATTTTAACAAAACGAACGGTTTCGAACGTTATTAAATCACGGCCAATAATTCAATTAAAAAAGCGAACAACGTACAACGAAAATATTCTTACGAAGACACTGAAACGAATCGAGGAGTTGGAAGAGAAGGTGATAGAGTTGCAACCGGCTGCCACAAAAATTAACAACGTCATGTCTTCTTTTGATTCTTTGGGCAGCCGCTTTGCTATTATTGAAGGACAGCTGAGGCCTTCACTGTCGAATTCCAAAAGCGACGGAGAAATAGAACAAAACAATGATAGTGCCAGCAAAGACGAATTGGCAAAAAAGGAAGATGCGCCCGTGGCAACAACACCAGGGCCGAAGCAGGGCAATAATGCTGTAGGTGATTTGCACATACTGCAAGTGAGAAAAATAGAAGCACTCTCTAGAAAGCAAGAATTAAAAGACACCCAACTCCAAAACGCAATTATAAAGAATAGAAACTTGTTCCATGTGCTCCTTGAAAATGTCCAGGAGCTCTCTGCTAACTTTAGGACGTTCAAAGGTTCCATGCTGTATGAGCAAAGTAGAATCCAGAGGCAAATTAGCGCCGTTGAGAGGAGTATAAAGGGAGGCAGGTTTGAAACTCGAAAAAGTGCAAACAAAAACCTAGAAATGTTTATGTTTGGCGACGGCCTCCCAAACACCAGGCAAGAAGACACGAAGTACAACTTGAACGGAGTGAATTATGATGCCTTACATGGTAAAGAACAAGTAGTATTCACAAAACGCGGCTCTGGCACAAGATACGTGGAGGGAGAAAATTTCACAAAGGTGAACATTCAGAGGGTTCCTATCGCCCCCCCACCAGCAAGCCGCAATGTCGTCTACACGAAAAAGTCGTTTGGGGGCAAAGGGCGACTGTGTACAGAACATGTGTTCAGTTCCGACGTGTAACTCGCGCGGTAAGTTTACACCTTGTCCAGTACGAGCAAATAATTGCTGCAGTGGAAGGAAGTAATTCTTATTCATATACCCCTCTTACATTTTGTATAATTTTAAATAATCTAAATATAATTTAAGCGGTCTTGTATATACTTCATAACAGCTAGAACTAAGACTCTTATATACATAAAGAGTTTTAGTTCTTTAACTTGTTCGTACTGGTTTTGTTAATCATCTTTAGCTTTC
>LT642588.1:0-13286 GCA_900128585.1 Stramenopiles sp. TOSAG23-3 | reverse complement strand
TTATTATATTTAGTATTTTTATTACGAGGTGCGTACGGTTCTTCCGGTGTTTTATTTATTAGTTTCTACCGTAGTCAGTCTTTTGTGTCTGCTGTGTGTATGAGGAGATATTTTGATATTGTTGTTGTTGTTGTTGTTGCCAGCAGAAAAGAAGAGATAGAAGAAGAAGGCGAAATAACAATAATATTATCCTTATTTATAATAAAAATGATGATTGGCAGACGAAATGAAACAAGTTCACTTCCTCAATCATAAAGAAAAAAAGAAACGGCGGGAGCAATTGAAAACTTATTCTTCAAAAAGAATGTAAATGAGTTCCTCGGAGACTGTCTGCGGCACGAAACCCCAGGTTTTAAGGAGCGCCGTATGAAAGGCGAAGAAGTGGCTTTTGGTATTGGCCAAGTAGACTTGCAGGCAGTGCTAAACCAATACCACAAAGACATAGTGAGGGTGAGGCGAAAGATCAAGCTTTATGTGCAGATAAAAAAGCGGTTAGAAATATTGGAAGATGTGGAAAAAATGGTATTTGAACATTTAAAGCTCAAGTCTGAACGCGACGCTGGGCGAATAGCCAGGTACGTAGCTTTTGAGCAGGAAGACTCGCGCGACCAAGCTTTGCTCAAGCGAAAGTTAGCATCCAGGAACCTTTTGTTAGGGGCAATTTTTCATAACAAGTCCGAAATCTTGCTGACCTTGGAAGAAACTAGGATAAAGACGAGGTCTAAAATCATTCGACAGATTAGCGAACTTAGTTCTCTTCGCATTGCCCTTTCCGACCTGAAATCGAGCCAAACAAAGATGCAGAAAGAATTGCAAGACAAAATGACCCATAGTTTGGAAGTGCAGAGGAAGAATACCTCACAGATTAAGAAGGATATAGACCGAATGTCGCGTCCCATCCGAAGAGCAGTAGAGAAACAGATATCGATGCAGTACGATCATGAAATTAAAGCTGTGGAGCAATACGCTGCGCGAATAATAGCCTCGTCGAGGCAACAGTTGGAATTGCAGGCAGAACGCATGATAGATATGTTCGAGAAACAGTTTGTGAACGACGTGAGACTCGCAAGGAATTCTGCAAAGACAACCTTTTGAACTACGCGCCACTATATGATAGTAAAAAAACATATCATATTAATTACTTGTAAATATATTTTTAAAAACCTAATTTAATTCAGTTTATCTAAAATTATTACCCTGAAATTTTAAAAAAATCTAAATTCAGTTATCTACACACTTTTATATACAAATTATTAAAATCATAAGTCCAAATGTTTCATAGATTATATAAAATTAAAAATCATATATTTGAGATATCATAACATTCGTGTTTTTCATAACATACGTATCTTATGATATGATACAAGAACAAGAAAATTGGCTGTTATATTTAAGTAATTAAATTTAGCTTCCTCATGAAAAAAAATAAAATATATTAGTATGTTTTAAGACTCTCATTTTAAATCAAATACTGCTTCAAATCCAACCCTTCCTCATGATACATAACTTTTTTTTTTTAATTTATAAATCATAGATGTGAGAGATTATTATTTAAAAAAGAACAAATACTTCCAAATTAACAATTAATTTTGTTTGAAAAAGAAAACAGTTCGCCGTTTCGCAAGTGTGCAAGAACCAAAATTTTAATTGGAAAAAGTCTCGGCGTCTTCACGATGCGTAAAAATTCGAGGAACAATCGACATGGCCATTAGTTCCTGGAACAATAATTTGCACGCGTAAGGAATGTGGACCTGCGAAAACGACACGTCCAAATTTTTGCACGACGGCGCTTTGCAAAGGAATTTCTGCGTGTCCAAGTTCGCCTCGCACATGTGCCCGCACTGATCGCAAACGTGCACCCGGTATGGGTCCGAATTCCAAAACATGCGATCGCGAAGGAATGCAGTTGACCCGTGTGAAATCATACAATCACGTTCCATCTCACCAAAGCGCAGACCACCTCCTCTCGCGCGACCTTCTAATGGCTGCCTCGTCAGCCCGACCACGGGGCCCCTGGCCCGACTGTGGATTTTATCGTCGACCATATGCTTCAGGCGCTGGTAGTACGTAGGGCCCAAAAATATCTTTGCGTGTAGCGGCATGCCCGTGTGACCGTTGTACATTTGCTCGTTGCCACGCTTCTGGTAACCGTAGTCGTGCAACGTTTGGGAAACATTTTCGACAGTCAGATCCGAAAAAGGGGATGCGTCACCCTCTTCTCCCGACAGCGCGCCTACTTTACTCAACAAACATTCAACCAAGTGCCCAATCGTCATACGACTAGGAATGGCATGGGGGTTCACAATAATGTCTGGAACAATACCGTCCTGTGTGAAAGGCATGTCCTCTTGCCCATACGCCATTCCCATGGTACCCTTTTGCCCGTGCCTACTGGCAAACTTGTCCCCGACTTGCGGGATCCTGATGTTACGTATTCGCACTTTTGCAAACTTGTAACCCTTCTTGTTCGTAGTAATCATGACCTTGTCGACAATCCCACTTTCGTTGGACCTCATGGTCGTGGATTCGTCTTTCCGGTCGATCCGGCGCTTCTGCGATGCATCGACTAGCGTCGTCTTCGGGCTCGTTTTCCCAATCAACACGTCGTTTGATGAAACACGCGACCCGGGGGCGACAAGCCCATCGTCTTCCAATTTCTCGTAACTCCCCTGTTTCAGCCCCGTGCAGTCCCGCGTTGGCTTTTCAAACAAGGTCATTGAACTCGAATCCGACGACTGTTCGCCTTCTTCGCAATCGTTGAAAGTTCGATAGAACATGGAACGGAAAAACCCTCGGTCAAGGGCCGACTGGTTGAACAGGACACTATCTTCTTGGTTGTAGCCTCCGTAAACCATAATTGCAACAATCGAGTTGATACCAGCGGGTAAGAATCGAAAGTGCATGTACTCCATACTGTGCGTCGTGACTAGAGGGGACTGAGCATAGTAAAGAACGTGCGCCAATGTGTCCATCCGCACTTGGTAGTTCGAAGCATACACGCCAAGGGCCTGCTTTCCCATAGCGCTCTGGTACGTGTTTCTTGGAGACTGGTTGTGGTCTGGAAATGGAATTATAGACGCACAGATACCGAGAAGCATTGCCGTGTGAATTTCACAGTGGGTGTAGGTATTCGAATACTTTCCCGTGGTAAGCTCGTCCCTGTCCATGGCAATCATGATGGTCTCTTCTTCCGCTGTGTCTACGTACTCGATCAACCCTTCCTGCACCAAGCCGCTGAAATTCAAAGGGTCCTGTGGGTCCTTCAATTTGTCTATATGGCTCTTCTTTATCAAAAGGTCCCCGTCTTGTACAATAAACAGGGGGCGCATCGTGCGCCCTGCGTCGGTGTACAAACGGACTTCCTGCATTTGCATATCACGCACGACCGAGGTCTCGATGTCGGTGGTGTCCATACCATCCCCCTTGCCACTACGGCGAAAGTCACGGAAGGCGTGGACAAGATCTTTCGGTTTTTTGGTGATTCCGACCCATTTTCCATTCACAAACACTTTCGAGTCCGTCTTAATGTCGTCGGGATTGACCTCCCCCAAGCTCTCCAAACCATACTCGGAAAGCATCTCAATAACGTTCTCGGGGTTCTGGCCGACGGACACGTAGCTCATCAACGACAAATTCTTGACCAGCCCGACGGACTGTCCTTCGGGTACCTCCGCGGGGCATATCATCCCCCAGTGGGTGTTGTGCAATTGGCGAGGCCTTGCTTGCTTTCCCGACCGCGCCAAGGGCGTATTGATACGCCGCAGGTGCGAAAGGGAGGCCATAAACGTCAAACGCTGGAGTACCTGGGCTACGCCAGCCTTGACGCCCCCGGCGTTGGCGGACTTTTGTTCTCCCCAATTCCCAGTTGCCAAGGAGTAACGCAAACCTGAGGTAATGGTGCTGCCCCGCAAAGCATTTCCAAGGTTGATCTGTTTGCCTTGGTCTATTTGTTTTTTCATATACTTATGCATTTCCGTCGTCAGTTGCTTGAACAAGCCACGAAACAATTGCGCCATCAACGGCCCCGCCAGATCCAACCGCTTGTTTGCGTAGTGGTCACGGTCGTCCTCCTCCAGGCGCCCCAGGGAGCATCGGAGCAGTTTGTTGACCATGTACCCCAGAAAGTAAGCCTTTTCCTTCTCCTTGCCTTTTCTTTGACTCATGTGGGGCAGAAAATTTCTCTGCAGCACCGACTTTTTGGCGTACTTGATGCGCTCGGAGCGACTGACGTTCACGGCGCTCCCACGCTTGCCAATGTAATCCAAAGCCTGGTCTTGCGATTTAATGACAGCGGCCTCTTCCAACGACGGCCTGAAGCGCTCCATCATTTCCGTGTCCCTGAAATCGTAGCAAATGAGCTGCAAAATTTCCTTGTCGGCCTCGAACCCGAGCGCGCGAAAGACGATAACGACCGGGATCGACGTACGCATGTAAGGCAGGGTGCAGTAGATTTGGTTGCCCTCGTGGCTTTGGCCGTTCGGGCTTTTGCGATACATCTCCAGGAGCACGGCCTGCGGCGGGCGCGTGTTGCCGGGCACGGCGGAGCGAATGTCGCACGTCCACGTGAACTTTTCCCGCGGCTTCTTCTTGAAGCAGTACACGGTGTTGTTGTTCAGGCGCTCCTGGGCAACTATGACCTTCTCTCCCCCGTTGATAATGAAGTAGCCGCCTTGGTCGTAGATGCACTCCCCCAACTCGGTAAGCTGGTTGTCGTTCTTGTTGTGCAGAACACAAAAATCAGACCGAAGCATGATGGGCACATTCCCTATGAATTGCTTGTCAATTTTTCTGGTGCTCTGCATCGTATCCGGGTCCAGGTCGTTCTGTATGCGCTCTCTCCGTACCGCCCGGTCGGTCTCCGTTTTGTACCACGTGCCCTCGGCGTCCACGTACAGGGGGGCCGCGTACGTAAGGTTCCTTAGCCTAGCCTCGCGGGGGTCAAAGGTCCTGGACGTGCCGTCGTGCTCGGTGTTCGTCGGGTTGCCCAGGTACACTTGCCCGAACGTGACGCGGTAGTAGGCTTGCTCGTCCTCCTCGTCGTCGTCGTCCCCCGGCATGTACTGGTTCTGCGGGTAAATGTCGTGCCTCTTCAGTTCCGTTACTGCAGTCTGGAGCGTGTCGCTCAGGAACTGATTGAACGAGTCGAGCTGCTGCTTCACCAAACCCCTTTCGTCGAAAAACTTTGTAATGACAACCCAAACGTGCTCTGAGTTGATCGGCTGGTCGGATGCATTCCCATGCTCCGCCCCATCGTCTACACCGCCTCCTATCTCCCCTTCACCAAAGTCATCGAACTCCGTGTCACTCAACTCCAAGTCTTCGTCGTCGAAAGGCATCACTGAAGCTTCGGCGGTGCGGTCGTACTACTTGTCAAATAATCAAAAGAACCTTGTGGAACAAGGAAGACGGACGGCCGTTGCTATGAAACAAAACACGGACAAACAAAAACACAATCAATCGCACGAACAATCGAAACAACTTTAAAAAGGACAAAGATGCACACCAACACGAACTAACACACTCTTTCCCTTACTTTCAATCATTCTTTACATGTAGAAAGTAGTTGGTCTAAGTACTCCTAGGATGGACTAATTTAAAATTGATCTCTGCTTTTTTCTATTATTTATTATTATTTTATTATTATTATTTTTTTTGTGTTCATACAGTACATTTATATAAAAAAATATTATATTTTATTTTTCTCCCTCTTCTTCTCTCTTCTTTGCTTCTTCTGTGCTTCTTTCTCTGTTGTCTGGTTTTGATCGATGGATGAGAGGAGAGGAGAGGACGGACTCTTCTTCCTATTATACTTTCATATTGTCACAATTAAATTTAAATTATACAAGGATACAGGACAAAGGAAACAGGGGCAATATGTTGTAACACTATAGTATGTATTTTAACTATTTATTAAAGTACGATGAATAGCTTGTATGATTATGTAAAATACAAATATTCGTACTTATATTAAATTATACTATTCTATTAATAATTCTTTTAATTCATTTGTATTGAAATAACAGCTTTTACAGAGAATTCATTTGTCTATCATCACACAGCAGGAATAATCAAATCGCAGCATCTCACATCACAGCCACTCATATAAGATGAAATTCATATACTTGTATTTTATAGACAAATTGTCAGAATGCCTATCTACGGAAACCAAAAAGATGAAAAACTTTTCCATTTTTATTATTTTTTTTTAATAAATATTAGGGTTATTGTTAGGGTTATGATTATTCTTTAAACCATTTAAGGTATAATTATTTTAAGGATGTTTATGATAATTGGTTTTGGTGGATTATAAGTAAAGAATTTAAAATATAACTATATATTTTAGATTATAATAGACAGACTATGAAAGTCGTTTATTTAAAGTCTAGTAAATAGTGAGTTAGTAGTCCTAGTTAATAATAAAATGAAATTAGGTGGTGTACAGTCTAATGAAAAAATAATTATTATTATTATCACTTATTTTATAATAATAAAAATATTGTCTAGCTGCTATAGTCCTCGTATTATATAATAATAATGATGAAAAAAGAAAAAAAAAAAAAAAAGGAAAACAAAAAAAAAAAGAACAACGAAATTTTCCTGTTTATATTACTTCGATGATTAAAAGTGTGTGATTTTTTAAAATTCGTTGGTTTTTGAAGCGGATGACTTACTGTTTCTTGAAAATTCAAGATACGGACTTCTAAAACCACTGCAGTTTAATCGTTTTTCTTTCCACGCCAATAGAGGGCCGCTGGTGCATGCCGCTGTGTTAAAACCGTGCTCTGAATGTGTTTGGGTCGTGAAAAGTACAAAGAGATTAGCCCGAAAGGGCGCTTTCTGGGCAGAACGTTGTTCATATTTGTGTTTGCCCATATATTTTTAGCGTTTGTTAGAGTGCTGTCGTACTCTTTTTTTGCCGCGTTTTTGGATTTTTATATGGTAACCGTTGGTTTTTTTGTGCTGCGCAAGTATTGGCGTCATCCGAACAAAGCGCCCTCCCTGGAGGACTGCACTTCTTTTTTGCTTCAGTGCGAGTCTCAACAGACGTTGCTAAACTTTTTGGTTGTCCTCAGCGTGAACTTTGGCCTGACGCTTACGATTTTTGTTGAAATGATCATGAGCAGGCCCACGGTCCCCCCGCCGGTCGGCATAAACGAGTACGATTACAGGAACCTGGCCATGTGGCAGTGGTGGTCTGGGATAGTACTGAGTGTCGTGTTGATAATCATGTTTTCCATAGAAATATTTCTCGCCTGGTGGTTGTTCAAAGCTGAAGATAAAGAAAGGGAAGACACCCGGTACGATCGTTGGCTTAGGATTGTCCATCAGAGAGCACACCGGCGTGATGTGACAGAGGAAGAAACACACATAGGATTCGACGGCCAGGCGCATTTCCATGGCGAAGGACACGTGCTCGGGCAGGATGAAGACGAGGATGACATGACCCGTGGCCCGATGCCGGCCTACACTGATGTGTTGCAGCCGTAAATCAATTTATTTTAAATCTCAAGAGAGAATTTTACACACACAGATAACACGCGCGCATAATCTATTCATTACTACTCGCATAAACATTTAATTAAAAAAAGGGAAAATAAGCATATATGATACTATGTAATTTTTGTTTTTTTCAATTACTTTTGAATTAACAGCCAATTTGTTTGTTCTTTTAGAAAATGAGAATTCTTTTAATAAAGTCCTTACTGTTTTTTTAAATAGGAGCACATTAAATCTTTGGCCAGACACTTTTGACAAGAAAGCAAGATTTTTTTTTTCTCTCTATCCTCCATCCCACCGACTTAAAGCCTTGCCGGCGACGGGTCGTAAAGTGAGTCAAAGTACAGGTTTTGCTGCCCGTCCAACTGCAATTTGGTGGGTTTTTGAATATCAAAGTGCAGATTTGAAGCACTGTGGTCGGAGATAAAGTCCGTCCAATGCAATGCATTTAACTCGCTGGGGCTAAAGGTCAAATTAGTTTTGAATCCTTCAAAGGCAACTTTAAGTGCAGCAGCCTGGGTCTTTATTGCATTGGCGCGGCTTGTTGCTAGAATTTTGATCACGTTCTTGTCCGCATTTGCACGGACCGTTCGAATTGTTTTCTCTTTCCGAATTTCAAGCAGCTTGGTTTGCTGCGTGATTACGTTGACCTTTCTTATGGTTTCTTGGCGCTCCAGAGACAACGGAATCTGCTTCTTCGACTGCTGGTTTGCCGTGTCGGCAGTGTACACCCTCACCGATTTCTCGGAAGTTGCGGCTATCTCAGCCACCTTTTTGTTCGTCTGTTCGGTGATCCCTTTTTCTCTCTGCTCGATAGTTGCGACGGTGGAATCAATTTCCTTCTGTGTCAAGTCTTTCAGGGTTGTTAGGTTTTGAGCGTATTGCTCTACCATGATCTCCGTGTCTTTCTTTATCTTGTCCAACTTTTGCTCCTCCCCCGTGATCTTTGGCAAAATGTTGTTCTCCTCCGTGCTCAGAATAATTGCCTCTTTGGATGGATCGAGATTGCAAAGCCCAAGTTTAAAGAACATCAAGCTCGCCCCACCTTTGAAATCACAGGACTCGCCCTCTGGGCATTTTTCAAAACTCTCCCCTTCTGTAGAGTTTCCACTGGACTGCGTACTTCCGGATTTTGATATGGTGTATCGTCCGCGTAGAACCTTCTCGACAATGCCAAACAGGTCCTTCTCGATAGTGCTCCGTTGCCCCGCCTTTACAAAGTCATACATGGAATAGCTTTGGGCACCCTGCCTGACCGCTGCGCGAATGTTTGTCAAGTACGATTGCTCGTATTGGGACTTGTAGGTGGAGAATATGTTGTAAATGAACTCCTTGTCGAGCTTGTAGCCCATGCTCAGCTCGCACACAAAGCTTCCGCCTATTTTGTCCTTTAGGCCAATGGCCTTCTTAAGGTCGGTGCCATTGAATATGACAAACTGGATAGTTTTCGGGTAGATATGAAAGCCTTTAGACGGCCCTCCCATTACTCGGGTCGCTTCATATGCAGTCGTCGGCTCTATGACCTTTGAAATAGTGTGGTAATGCAAACCATACTCGGTGAAGTCAACGTATTGAAAACTCAATGGCACCAGAATCACTGTCAAAAGCGCCCCAAGGGCTACGACGCATATAAGGCACGCCTTCCCCGCACCGTTTTCCCCCATGACAATCGTTTGATGGTGAACACGTTACTTCCCAACAGACAATTGATAGGATGTTACCTGAAATATTTTTTTACTTAGAAACAGGATCCTTGATCTTCCGATAGCAGAAATGCTTAAACGCCCCCCCTTCTTTTTTTTGCTCAGAATCACTCACACTAACGCATAAACAAACACCCACTTCTTACTTTTTTACTCTAACAATTCTTCTGCTGCTGCTGTAACAACATGCAACAATTATCTTTTTATTTTAAATTAAATTACATAATTTACATACATGACCTCGTGTTTTTTAATGTAAAATAATAATGTTTAAGAAAATAAATATAAACAAAAACGTTGAATTCATTTATATGAATGTTTTCTTAGTAGTGTATATCTATTTTAGCTGGTACGTACGAGGCTATAATACAGTGAAGAGTACAAGAACAGGACAGTTGAAACAGAATCACTTTTTTAATAATGTTTAAATTGTAAAATTACGATACAAATAGCGTCGCGTATTTATATTAGTCGTTCTATTTATTTTTATTATATTATAGCTAGTCAATTGTGTCAATTCTCTAATCTTATTTTCAATTAGATAGACACAGTATACGCGTACTGTAATGTAAAATAATAAGCAAAATATCTTCTTTCAATGTAATGTACAATATCAAGGTATATTATACAGTGCCATTAATATATCAAACAAACAAATATTAGATATAACTAATAAGACAACTAATAAAATACAGTACGTAAATCTAGTTCTAAAATATGGAATGAATGCAACAATGTATTATAATAGAAGAGTAATAATACTTTTACTCTTCTATTATAATACTGTAATAATACGAGGATATAATAATTTTAAAAAAACATTTGCTGTTGTTTTGATATTTAATTAATACTGTATTTAAATAAATAGTCGTCTAACATCAAATATCTATAAAATAAATAAGTTCGGAGAAGAACAAAATTCCTCAACAAAAAGACGACTATTCTATTCTATTCTATTCTATTTGCATTATTATTAGAGATTAGAGACTAGAATACGAGGAGTAGCCAGCCATTTTATCACTATTTCGTACCGTAGTACTATTATTCAGCTAGCTACCTTGGTATTATTACGTACTAATTTATGAAACTTTTCTTTTATTAAATTAAAAAATAAAACTTCTTCGAACTTCTTCTTCACGGCGAGACCACCGCCAAAGTTTAAAGCTTTTCCTTTCATTCTTCGTGAGATATAGACTTTTGGTATCCGAAGAAAAAATTACACAAATTATATCACACAGTTAACGGGAAAGGAACACTTTAAAGGAGTAAATAAAACAACACCATGTCGGACAATACTGGAATTTATGTCGTGCTAGCCTTCTACGTTGTAGCTACGAGCGTGGTCACGTTCTGTGCTAACAAAAACAACCGTGAAGAAGCGGGCACTACTGGGGATGAGGTGACGACGCACTTCCTGGCCGGGAAAAATTTCGGTGCTGTCGTTTTGTACCTTACCACGTTCGCCAGCTGTTTCAGTGGCTACACTGTTGTTGGGGTACCCAACGACTCCTACAAACAAGGTTACAACGGAATCAGGTGGTTCAGCATGAGCCTTGCGCTTGGAATAAGTATGATTGCCCTGTATCCCAGACTCAGGCGTTTGTCCACCGTACGAAAGTACATGAGTCCCGGAGACTTTATCATGGATCGATTCAACTCAAACAGGCTAAAACTCATGGCAGTGTTCTCAATGTGCGTTCCACAATTGATGTACATCGCCGTGCAGTTTCACGCTTTGGGCAACCTTATCAGCCAACTTACTGCCGGAGCAATTTCCTTCTGGGTGGTTGCCCCGGTAAGTGCCGTAATGTGCTTGGTTTATGAATACTTCGGTGGTATGCGATCTGTCGCCTATACTGATGCAGTGGAAGGGGCGGTAATGATTGCTGTGTTCATAATTATTCCATGTGCTATCGCTGTAAAGCACGGTGCTTTCGCGGGCCAAGTTGCCTACCAAGATCAGAAATGCGTCAACTCCAAAAAGCTTGGAAATTTGACGTACGGTTGTATCAATTACGTTGAGCGCGAGACCGTGAAGAGTTTCTTCACGAGGACGCCCTCTCATCTCAACAACATAAACATGCTGATTTTCTCGATATCGATGCTAAGCTATTCCCTAAATCCGTTCATGATCCAGCGCCTTTTTTCGGGGCGTACTGTCGGTGACATCAAGTCGGTGACTAAAACAATTTTCCTCAACAACTACCTGGCGCAAACTGGTGGCGTGCTGCTTGGCCTAACTGTCCTTGCCAACAAGGTAGGCTACCAAGAAGAATACCAAAACAACAAGGGCTTCTTTATGTTCTTGAACCAGTGGTTGTACGAGGGGCGCGTAAATGGAGACATTGGCCAATCGCTGTTAATGTACATTTTGATTCTTGCGGCCATTGCGGGTATCATGTCGACTGCCGACAGCTCTCTCCTGGGAACTTCGAATACTTTCACCGTCGATATTTTCAAGAACTGGCTCAAGCCGAACGCCTCGTCTGAACAGATTGTTAATTATGGCAGGGTCGTCAGCGTGGTAACTGTTGCCCTGTCACTAGCTTTAGCTCTATTTATGGAGGCTACGAAAGACCCGGTGGACGGAGTCAGCTACAACGTTTTGTTAACCTTGCAAGGTGGGATAGCATGGCAGATTTTGCCCGCATTCTATTTCGGCATGTACACAGACATTAAAGAGCGGGTCGTCTTCGGTGGGTGCGTTGTAGGGCTGAGCGTATTTTTAATCCTGGCGGTCTACAACGTTGTCATTGCCGGTAACAGTGATGATATCTACCCCATTTGGAACGCCGTCCATGAAGACGCCGTTAAACTCAGCGCAGGCTTCAATGCGCTTGTGGGTGCAATGATGAACTTGGCGTATTGTACAATCGTGCATTTACAATTTTCAGGTGCAAATGATCAGGATGAGCTGATAACAACGACCGAATATGGACCACGCCTAACTCATGCCAGGATTGTTGACTATATGCAGAAAAAGTTCGAACCGATATTCTACAAGGGGGGCTGGGCAGTAGCTGCAATGGGCTTCCTTCTCATAGCACAGGTGTTTCCTCGCATTGGAATCATCGACCCAGACATCAAAGATGTACCCGGATACGCTGTGCTAGATTATAACGGTAAACCGAATGAAATCATAGCTGGTCTGCCTTCCTGGGCCTTTTGGCAATTGATGCTCATGGTTATTGGTTGTATCATTGGCGTTGTCACAGTAGACAGTTGGGACACCAGTTACGACGATAGTGTGAAAAGTGGTGACGTGACAGTGGAATTGTCAGAACCGCGGAATCGAAACAGCTGGGCCATGTAACGAAATCCTTGATATATGACGACTACCCAGGCATAGTAAAAAAAGTTTATAATTAATCTTTGTTTATAAAAGGGCTTCTACCAGTACCACCGCACCGGCAACGGCGTGGCAGGTGAAATAATACAAAAAAACAAGAAAATTTTGGCTGTTATTTAAGTATCATAATTAAATTTAGCTTCCTCATACCCTAGTCCAATGGTTAGATTGAGCGCTCCACTGCGTGTATGGGTGTGCCTTTTGACATGCCCCCTTGCAGCAGTAATACCCATGCGGGCACGTTTTTTTTCGTGCACTTTGAGGCCCATGCGTTGTGCCAAGTCATCTTTGCGCCCTACTCGTTATCGTCATCGAAAAAGTCCCAACGGTTCCCAAGGTCGTCTGTGTCTTCTTCGTCTGCGGCTTCATCTGCAGAAAAGTGCACACCAGAGCGTGTATGTGTGACACCACCACCATTTCCATGGAATACCACACCAGTGCGTGTATGTGTGACAGTACCATCTCCATGAAATATCACACCTGTGCGTGGATGCACGACATCACCATTTTCACGGAAAATCACACCAGTTGAGTGTCTGGTGTCACCGTGCCTCAGTCGCCTTTGTTGGACCGACTCGCATTTTCCTGTTGCGCAACCAATATAACTTTCCTGGGTGCAGATTTCGCCTTTTCCGCAAATACATACTGGTAAGTCAGTTGGCCCGGGAAAACATGTCCTTCCTGTTATAGGGTGGACGGATCTCCAACCCCTGCCTCCACGAACCAGGATCATACCG